>CAUYLG010012120.1:0-11949 GCA_963573385.1 Cacajao melanocephalus
CCCCCCCCCCCCCCCCCCCCCCCCCCCCCCCCCCCCCCCGCCCGCAGGTCTCTGCCAGCACCCATTGAATTTTATATAAACATGCTCTTTTGAGGCTGAAGCAAATCTGACTGATTTCCAATGTAAAAATAAAATATAAAAATTGTTCTTGGAGTTATTTCTAAATAGAACTAACATCAGATTTGTCTGAATTATCAGAATCATCTATTTCAGAAAAATTGGATTCATCAAATTTTCAGTCAGTTTTCAGTTGTTCAAGAACAGTGTTAACATTCATAAGACTGCCACGTATTCTAGGATTTGACATTTTCATTGATTGAGAATTACTATATTTTGTAAATGGAAATACCACTGCTAAAAACAAAATGCTATAAATAGAATGATGTATTTTGTTTCCAGAATCAATATACTAGAGCAATGCAACAATAATTATAAAGGTGAGATATTTCGTGGCAAAGGTATCTCAGGGTAAACTCTGTAGCTGCAAGTGCTGCCAGCAAGTATTCTTGGGGCAAATGGAAAAAGGGTTAAATGGAATTAAATGGTTTCACATAAAATGTAAGAAACAAGAGTGTCCTTTCATCTCTCCTATTGTCTTTACAATCACAATATGTCATTATTTTGCTTTAAAACAGTCAATTGTCTTCCGGGTACGGTGACTCACACCTGTAATCCCAGCACTTTGGGAGGCTGAGGTAGGTGGATCACTTGAGGTCAGGAGTTCAAGACCACCCTGGCCAACAAAGTGAAATCCCGTCTCTACTAAAAATACAAAAATTAGCCAGACATAGTGGTACATGCCTGTAATCTCAGCTACTGGGGAGGCTGAGGCAGAAGAATTACTTTAACCCAGGTTGCAGTGAGCCAGGATCCCGCCATTGCACTCCAGCCTGGATGATGCCATTGCACTCCAGCCTGGGCAAAGAAACGAGACTCCATCTCAAAAAAAAAAAAAAAGTCATTTATCAATCAGGCACAGTTTCTCATGCCTATAATCCCTGCAATCTGTAAGGCTGAGGTGGGAGGATCACTTGAGCTCAGGAGTTTGAGACCAGCCTGGGCAATATAGCAAGACACTCTCAAAAAAAAAATTTTTTTTTAATGAGTTAAAACTGAGAAAATAGTATTTTCTATTTTGCTAACATTTGTTTTGTATTTACTTTCTGCTGGGTATTCTAAGTGCTTTGCATGATTTAATACATTTAATTTTGTAAGCAAACACATGTTGTAGGTACTACTATATATTTTACAATTAAGCAAAGTGAGAGGTTTAGTAAACTAACCAGAATATAAACCCAGCCAGTCTGGTACCAAAGCCTGGGTTTTTAACCACTTTGTTATACTGACTTCCTAGATTGGCTATGGCCTCCAGTATAATTTCAAGTAGAAGGTATAAAAGTATGCTTTTTTTTTTTTTTTTTTAAAGAGACAGAGTCTCCCGATTTCACCCAGGCTAGAGGGCAGTGGTGTGATGGTAGCTCACTGCAGCCTCAAATTTTGGGGCTCAAGGGATCCTCCCACTTCATCCTCCTGAGTAGCAGGGACTGCAGGCATATACCATCACACCTGGCTAATTTTAAAACATGTATGTATATATATATATATATATATATATATATATATATGTATGTATATATATATGTGTATATGTATATATACACATATGTGTATGTATATACATGTATATATGTGTATATATACCTGTATATATGTGTATATATACAGGTATATATGTATATATACATGTATATATGTGTATGTATGTATATATGCATATATGTGTATGCATATACACATATATGTATATATGCATATATATACACATATACATATATACACACATATACATATATACATATATACACACATATATGTATATATATGCATATATATATATATACACACACATATATATGGAGTCTTACTGTGTTGCCCAGGTTGGTCTCAAACTCCTGACCTCAAATGATCCTCCCTCCTTGGCCTCCCAGAGGAATTAGAGGTGTAAGCCCCCATGCTGGACTGAACTGGCATACTTGACCTTGACTTTAAGATGCTTTCAAAATATATGTTTGCTACAGGTTTTTGCTAGCTGCTCTTTATTAGATTAAGACTGTTTTCTTCCTAGTTTGAGTTTTGTCATTGTTTAGTATTGAATTTTGTGAAGTCCTTTTACTGTGTTGAAGTAATCATGTTCCCCTTTGTTCTGTTAGTGTGATCTGTTACATGACTAGATTTTCTGATGTTGAGCCATCCTTGCATTTTCAGAATAAACCTTAGCCAATTGTCATTTATATTATTTTTTATTTTCCATTTGTCAGCTGAGATGTTAAGATAGGTTCACCTAGTAGTTCAGGAAATTAAAATTATGAAGATGAGAGAGATTTATGAATAGTACTGATTTTAATTTCAAATAATAAATGGTTTATTAGCTGTCTTAAAATGAAGATGGCCTATGTAAGATATATCATTATTTTTACTTGAGAAGTCTTCTTAAGGCACCTAATTATTTTTAAATAGATAACACAATCACATTTCATAATTGTACAAAAGAGTGTATACAGTGATACCCCTCTTCCATTCCTGTCTCGACACCTTCAGAAACCAATGTTACCAGTTTTTTTGTTCTGGAGATTTTGCATATTAAGCAAATATATTTTCTTTGCCCCTCTTTTAGGAAAAAAAAAACACGTAAATTGCAGTATGCATGCCATTCTACATCCTGCAATTTTTCTTGATCTTGAGAAATGTATGAGACAAGGTTCAGTCAGAGAAGTAGAGCCACTACGTGTGTTATGACGTAAATGGCATTTATCAATGAATTGGCCTTTACTCAATTGTAGGAGTTGCTGAAGAAATGAAGGTCCAGAAAGGAGCAATGGAGAAGGAGAGGAGTCACTAACCAGGCTTTCTGAAAGATTGGTGTGGTGGACAAGTCAGAGCTTGTTACGGAAACCTGGAAAACAGGCACATCCAGCTGCTGAGGTGAGACTGCAGAAAGGATTCTAAGGTAAACTCTTGCCTCTGTGTAGTTAACTGGATTTGATAGCCTGGGACTGCTGATAGTCCAATGGGGTATCAGCAGGAAGATACCACAAGAGCAGGATGTGAAATGGAGGAGAGTGGGGACAAACTAAAGCCTTCCACATACCTTTGTGAGTGTTCATCACTATATGAATCCTGAAATCTTCATTGAGTCATGGCTACTACTTTGGTTCTACCTGCTAAAATCTTGTGCAAATTCCTCTTGGCCAAATCTTATTCAGAGCCATACAAGAAAAGGGATTCTGGAAGACAGTTCCAAGCTTAACCATAGTAACCCAGCACAGTTCAGCACCAAGAACACTCCATAGTGATGTGTAAAGGCAGCTTTATCCCCTTCCCCTTTTTTTATTGTGACAAAATATACGTAACATAAAACTTACCATCTTAGCCATTTTTAAGTGTACAATTCAGTGGTTTTAAATACATTCATCATACTGTGCAACTGTTACCGTCCATCTCCAGAATTCTTTTTGTCTTGTAAAACAAATTCTGTGCCCATTAACAATAATTCCTCATTATAAGTGGGATCGTGCAGCATTTTTCTTTTTGTGTCTCGAGTATTTCACTTGTCCTCAAGGGTCATCCATTTTGTAGTGTTTTGCAGAATATCTTTCTAAGGTTGAGTACGATTCCGTTGTATGAATATACCCCATTTTGCTTATCTACTCACGTGTAGATGGACGCTTAGCCTGCTTCCACATATCACCTCTTATTAATAATGCTACTATAAACATGGGTGGACAAATATCTCTCGCAGACCCTGATTTCAATTTTGGGGTCTATATCTAGAAGGAGAATTGCTGGATCATAAGGTAATTCTGTTTTTAAATTTGAGGAATTGCCATACTGTTTTCCCCAGTGGCTGTTACAATTTTACATTCCCATCAGCTTGGTGGTGGGGGTATGGATTACTCTGCATCCTTGCCAACGCTTACTTCTGTTTTTTTGATAGTAGGCATCCTAATGGTTGTGAGGTAGCATCTCCCATAGTTTTAATTTGCATTTCTGAAATGATTAGTGATGTTGAGCATCTTTTCATGCGCTTTTTGGCTATTTGCATATCTTTGGAGAAATGTGCATTCAAGATCTTTGCCCATTTTTAGTCAAGTTGTTGTTTTTTTTAATTGCTGAGTTATTTATTCTGGGTGGTGTTCTCTGTTATGTTATCTGTAAATATTTTCTCCCATTCTATTGCATTTTTACTCTATTGTGATTTTTAAATTTTATGAAATCCAGTATGTTTCTTTTTGTTTTGTTGCTGGTACCTTTGGTGTCATATCCAAGAAATTATTGCCAAGTCCAGTGTCATCATACATGTAGGCATTTATCTATTTCAGGTTTTGTTTGTTTGTTTGGTGACATTTCTAATCATTTCCTAATTTATTGGCTGGAGTATTTCTACAAAGAAGCTGGTCATTTACTTGTGCGATTTATGTAAGGAAGGCAGAATAAACCCTTGATTTTTGTCTCATTACTTACCAGTTTTCAAAATGAAAATGTTTCCTGTGATCCTCAAAAGGTGATCAATTACTATTTCTTAATGTGGACTTAAACAAATTTGAAGTACTGATGTCTATTTCACTTACTGCTCAGAATGTTCCATCTTTGGCCAGTTGAATACCTTCATTGTCTCTTGAATCCTGTTGATTTGTCCCAGTAAGTAGTCTTTGACAGCTTCATTGGCATAACAAGATTTAGCGCAAAAGCGTATCTCATACGTTTCCTGCTGTTCTAGACTGGAATCAGCCATTTTCCCAAGAAACTTGGGTTTCTTTTATTGGTAAATAGTACTTCAAGAGTACAGTCTTATGTAAGGGATGTCATGGCTTCTGGGTTTGTTACAGTTCTCATCCACAAAATTCTAGAAATGTCCAGCTTCATTATTTTCCATAATTTAAAGGAGCAGAACTTTTGTTGCTAAATTATTTGTTTGTTGCTTTGAGATATACTAACTTAAAATCATAGAATCTTTAAAGCTGTAAAGGGTATAGGAAATATCTGCCTCAGGTTTCCCTAACTTGGAAGAGCAGTGCCACTTAGAATAGCCTGAGGAATCTTAGCAAGCTAGAGTGAAGGCAGGGAGATCAGTTACAATGTTTTACATGCATGCATTTATGTTTTCATTCTTTCATCCAGGCAACGTTTTTTAGGCCATTTTAGTAGCTAGAGTGAAAAAATTTTGTACACTTAAATATATAGATAATGCGTAAGTATATAGAATACATAAATATGACAGGAGCACTTAATGTATTATTATGTGAATACAGTTGACCCTTGAGCAACATGGATTTGAACTGTGCAGATCCACTTATACATGGATTGCTTTCAATAAATATATTGGGAAAATTTTTGGAGATTCACAGTGATTTTTAAAAACTTGCAGACAAACTGTGTAGCCTAGAAATACTGAAAAAGATTAAGAAAAAGTTTGGTATGTTATAAATGCATAAAATGTGGATATTAGTCCATTGTATCATTACTGCCATAAGATACACACAAATCTATCATAAAAAGCTAACATTTATTAAAACTTATACACATAAATACAGGTCATACATGTTGCCGTGTGCAGTTGAGAGAAATGTAAACAAAGAAGCAGTATTAAATCAAAACTGCCTAAAATTAGCTTGTAGTACACACTGTGCTACTATAACAATTTTGTAGCTACCTCTTATCACTATTGGGGTGAGCTCAAGTGTTGTGAGTATCTGTTTAAAAATGTAATGCTTATCATCTCTGTGTGAGCAGTTTGTCTTCCGGTAAATTGCATATCATAATAAACAGTTATCTTTCGTGGTTCTCAAATATTTTTTTTTTATCGTGCTTATTGTGATACTGTAAACAAGGAGGAACACAAAAGAACCCATGCAGAGTACCATTAGTGGTGCTGGAAGGGCTCCCAAGAAGCAGGAAAAAGTCATGACATTATGAGAAGGTGAATTGCTTCATGTGTGCCATAGATGGAGATCATGCAACTGTAGTTGCCCGCCGTTTCAGACATGCACTTCATTTTGTGAACAGGTGACATAGACATATGGTATCAACAAATACATTATTAATATTTTCTGTACCTAACTTTATTGTAAAAATACGGTATGTAATACATGTGTAAAATGTATGTAAATTATTATCAGTAAGGGTTCTGGTCAGCAGTAGGCTGTTAATAGTTTTAAGTTTGCACAGAGTCAAAAGTAATGTTAACAAATGGATTTTCAACTGCACAGGGGCTGACACCCCTATTCCCAGAGTTGTCTAAGAGTCAACTATAAAATTTATATATCATCTAAATATGTGACAACATATTTTGTTATAAATAGGCATTATGTATAAATAGGCTAAGCATACAAATTATAAAAATAGCCTTTTTAAAGATAAAGTACCTTATGACTTTATGCTGATTTCTAACTCAAATCTAACACCACGTAATGTTTACTCAACCTCTTTTATATCGTCACCTTCTTTTCCCCAGCATGGAGAATCCTAGTCCCTTCTAAAGAACCACAATCTTGGATTTCTCCATTCCCCATCCTCCTTACAGTTCTCTTCCACAAAATTCTATAAATGTTCAGCTTCATTATTTTCCATAATTTAAAGGACCAGAATTTTTGTTGCTAAATTATTTCTTTGTGTGCTATGAGACTTAAAATCATAGAATTTTTAAAGCTGTAAAGGGTGTAGGAAATATCCACTTCAGATTTTCCCAACTTGGAAGAGCAGTGCCACTTAGAATAGCCTGAGGAATCTTAGCAAGCTAGAGTGAAGGTAGGGAGATAACTGTAATGCTTTACATCCATGCATTTATGTTTTCATTTTTTCATTCAGGGAACATTTATTGAGGCCCTCGTGTATTCTAGGCATCAATGACACTTCCATCCACAAAGTATGCAGATCATTCAGTATTTGTTGAAGGAAATTTTTATTTATTTTTTAAATGGATGTTGAATTTTCCACATTTCACGTTTCATGGTAGAATGTGGCTTAAGAAGACAACCACAAGTATTCTGAGATTCAGGTAGCACTTTACAGAGAGGGACAAGTGATGATTTGAGAACAGACGCTTGAGATGGTTTTTTAGTTTTATTTTTCCTGGAGGACTATGCTGGGATGAATAACCTCCATAATGCTGTATCTGTATGGTTGATGCTGGTTCTGTGGCCAGATCTAGGTGAGGCTCACCTTAACTGGACTCAAAGACCATGTCATTTTTGTTGTGTGTACACATCTTTCAAAGACTGGTGATCATCCTCATCTATGCATCTGTACCAGCTCCCCCTCTGGACTATGTCTGTTAATACCCACATGTTACACAGTACTGGGAAGAATATCGGCTTTGGAGCCAGGAAAGCTGGTGCACCATTTATAGTATTTGAGACCTATCTTTGATATAGTAATATATACTTTAAAGGGTTATATGAGATTAAATTATTTCAAGCATGTTCCCAGCACTTTGGGAGGCCAAGGCGGGCAGATCACTTCAGGCCAGGAGTTTGAGACCAGCCTAGTCAACATGGTGAAACCCCATCTCTACCAAAAAAATGCAAAAAAAATTAGCCAGGCATGGTACCCGCCTGTAGTCCCAGCTACTCAGGAGCCAGAGGCGTGAGAAATTGCTTGAACCTGGGAGGCAGAGGTTGCAATGAGCTGAGTTCGCACCACTGCACTCCAGCCTGGGTGACAGTGTCAGACTTTGCCTCTGGAAAAAAAAAAAAAAGCATATAACATCTATAGACACTACACAAAAGCTAGTTTTCTTCTTATTGTCTTATGTGTTCCATATCTTTTTTTTTTTTCTTTTTGAGTTGGGGTCACTGCAGCCTCCCAGGTTCAAGCGATTCTCCTGCCTCAGCCTCCCAAGTAGATGAGACTATAGGCATGCACCACTACACATGGCTAAATTTTTGTATTTGTAGTAGAGATGGGGTTTCACCATGTTGGCCAGGCCAGTCTTGAACTCCTGGCCTCAGGTGATCGGCCCACCTCGGCCTCCCAAAATGCTGGGATTACAGGTGTGAGCTCTGTGCCCAGTTTATGTTCTGTATCTGAAGAGGTGTTCTTGATTACTCCCACTTCCTCTTCCCTCTAACTAGGATTTTCTTTGTCAAGTTTCTCATGTGCCTTTCTTTTCTGTTTGCATGGGTACCATCTAATCCATTTCACCCTAATTCTTAATCTCATGAACTGCTGTCACAGTATATAATGCAGTAGTAAAGATGAGTGTTGCTCTCTCTTTTTTTTCACATTTAAGAATTCTGGCCCAACACAGTGGCTCATGCGTATAATTCTAACACTTTGGGAGGCCAAGATGGAAGAGTCGCTTGAGGCCAGGATTTCAAGGCCAGTCTGGCCAACATAGTGAGACCCTGTGTCTACAAAAAATAAAAATAGAAGAGTTAGCCAGGCATGATGGCATACATCTGTAATCTAGCTACTCAGGAGGCTGAGGCAAGAGGACTGAATTTGCCCAGGAGTAGGAGACTGCAGTGAGCAATGATCCAATGATCGCACCACTGTACTCCAGGCCGAGTGACAGAGCAAGACCTTGTTCCTGGGGGCTGGGCAGGTGGGGAGAGGTAAGGAGGGGGGAAGTACTTCTGACATAAGAGGTAGAAGACTAATATAATGAACATCTGTGTGCATAATAGCTAAGAAATAAAACATTTCCAGTAAAAGTGAAGCCCCCATGCATAGCTACCTGATTGCATCTCTCTCTCTCCCATTTTCTTCCCCTTCTTGCAAGGTTCACAATTCTGAGTTACTTTAGATTAAGCTATCATTTCAAAATTAATACATGTCTCTGGCTGGACGTGGTGACTCACACCTGAAATTCCAGCACTTTGGAAGTCCGAGGCAGGCAGATTGCTTGAGGCCAGGAGTTCAAGACCAGCCTGGCCAACATGGTGAAACCCTGTCTCTACTAAAAATATAGAAACTAGCCAGCCATCATGGTGTGTGCCTGTAATCCCACCTACTCAGGAGGCTGAGGCACAAGAATCTCAGCTCACAAGTGGTGAGCTGAGATCGCACCACTGCACTCTAGCCTGGGTAACAGAGCAAGACTCTGTCTCAAAAAACACACAAAAAAAGTAATACATGTCTCTGTGTTGAGGTCATAAATATATTCCATATTCTAAAAGTTTTAAGTTTCACATTTTATTTTGGGTCTTTATCTGGATTTACTTTTTGTGTTTTTCCCCGACATGTATAACATAGTCTTAGCACTACTTACTGAACGGTCTATTCTCTGACACAATATACTAACTTGACATATATCAATTTTTTCCACATTCTCTGTGATTTTTATAAATATACCTATTTTTGAAAACTCTGTTTTCTCTCATTTTTGAATGCCATGACTGTTATGACTTTTCATTGTGTTCGAGTCCTCTACCTTCTTAGTGATTGTGTGTGTGTGTGTGTGTGTGTGTGTGTGTGTGTGTGTACTTGTTACAACAATAACTGAAAGAGATTTGTTAACATTTCTCGGTACAGTGATTGATGTGGTTTTTATTCTTGTTCTATTTTTTTGCCATATATTTTCGAGACTGCTATTAGTTTGTAAAAAGTAGAACTTTCATATGTTTCAGGTTAATTGATCCTCTTAGATGTCATGCCTCTTGAGATATGTTTTTATCTTATGTCCGATATTCAGGGAGCTGTATCAAGTCATTTTGGGTCAGAATTCTCCTGGACTATCTTTTTCTTTGCCTTTTTAAACTTGTTTATTATAAAAACAATGTTACCATATGCAAAATTAGAAGACTGTAATTAATTCCCATGTGCCCATCACTTACCTTTAACAGATATGAATTTGGCATTCTTATTTATTCTCCCTCCCAATTTGTCTTCTGGGGGATATTTTAAAGCAAATTCAAAACATGATGATATTTCTTCTATAGGTATTATTAACTTTCAGCTTTACCTTATGTTCTATGTGTGGCTCCTGTTAACAGATGATAGGCAGATTGTATGGCTAACATTGACTTTCTAGGCTTTTATTTATACGTTCTGATATTCTTTCAGTTGATGTTTGTCGATTTCATTTCTTGCGGGTTTATTTCTATAAGCTTATATTCATCCCACATATGTTTTCCCCTTTGTTATCTTTTTGGTTTAAGGGTTCTTCCCTCACCCCACTTACTCAGTTTTGCTTATCTGTTTTGTTAGAATTCGTATGCTTTTGTCTGTTCTTTCAATTATACTAGCTTTACCTACCTTCCTTCCTTCCTTCCTCCCTTCCTTCCTCCCTTCCTCCCTTCTTTCCTCCCTTCCTCCCTTCTTTCTTCCCTTCCTCCCTTCTTTCTTCCCTTCCTCCCTTCCTCCCTCTCTACCTCCCTCCCTCCCTCTTTTCTTTTCTCTCCTCTTCTCTTCTTTTCCCTCTTTCTTTTTCTGTTTCCTTTCTCTTTTCTTTTTCTTTTCTTGAGACAGGGTCTCACTCCTGTCACCCAGGCTGGAGTGCAATGGCACAATCACGGCTCACTGCAGCCTCGACCTCCTGGGCTCAGGTGATCCTCCCACTTCAGCTTCCCTCATAGCTGGGACTATAGTCGGTCACCACCATGCCAAGCTAATTTTTCATATTTTTTTTTTTCTGTGGAGACAGGGTTTACCATGTTTCCCAGACTGGTCTCAAACTCCTGGGCTTAAGCAATTTGTCTACCTCGGCCTTCCAAAGTGCTGGGATTACAGGCATGAGCCCCCACACCCAGTGTAAAAATTTTTGTTAAGATAGGATCTCAGTATGTTACCCAGGCTGATCTCAAACTCCTAGGCTTAAGCAGTTAATCCATCTCAGCTTCCCAAAGTGTTGGGACTACATGCATGAGCCCCTACACCCGATCTAAAACTTTTTTTTTTTTTTGGAGTGATTTACTTCCAATTATGTGGTCACTTTTAAAATAGGTGTAATGTGGTACTGAGAAAAATGTATGTTTTGTGGATTTGAGGTGGAGAGTTCTGTAAATATTTAAGTTTACTTGTTCCAGGTCTGAGTTCAAGTCCTGGATATCCTTGTTAATTTTCTATCTCGTTGATCTGTCTAATATTGACAGTATGATGTTAAAGTCTCCCACTATTACTGTGTGGGAGTCTAAGTCTCTTTGTGAGTCATTAAGAACCTGCCTTATGTATCTGAGTGTTCCTGTATTAGGTGCATATATATTTAGGATCGTTAGCTCTTCTTGTTGCATTAATCGTTTCACTACCATGTAATGTCCCTCTTTGTTTCTTATGGTCTTTGTTGCTTTAAAATCTGTTTTATCAGAGACGAAAATTGCAGCTTCTGTTTATTTTTCCTTTCTCTCCATTTGGTTGGTATGTCTTCCTCCATCCCTCTGTTTTGAGTCTTTGTGTCTCCTTGCATGTGAGATGGGTCTAGCTACAGCATACCGATAGATTTTTGCTTTTTATCCAATTTGCCTGTCTGTGTCTTTTGATTGGGGCATTTAGTCCATTTAAATTTAGGATTAGTATTGATATATGTGAGTTTGATACTGCCATTTAATGCTAGCTGGCTGTCTTGCCCATTAGTTGATGTAGAGTCTTCATTATGATGATGCTCTTTACCTTTTGGTATGTTTTTGGAATGGCTGATACTGGTTGCTCCTTTCTATGTGTAGTGCTTCTTTCAGAAGCTCTTGTAAAGCAGGCCTGGTGGTGATGAAATCTCTGAGTTCTTGCTTATTCTCAAAAAATTTTATTTTTCCTTCACTTAGGAAGCTTAGTTTGGCCAGATATGAAATTCTGGGTTGAAAGTTCTTTTCTTTAAGGATGTTGAATGTTGGCCCCCACTCTCTTCTGGCTTGTAGGAATTCTGCTGAGAGATCTGCTGAGAGTCTGATGGGCTTCCCTTTGTGGGTAACGTGACCCTTCTCTCTGGCTGCCCTTAGCATTTTCTCCTTCATTTCAACC
>CAUYLG010012121.1:0-10612 GCA_963573385.1 Cacajao melanocephalus
ACTGCATTCTAGCCTGGGCAGTAGAACAAGAATCCTGTTCTCTCTCTCTCTTTTTCTTCCTCTTTCTTTCTCTCGTACATTCTTTTTTTTTCTTTCTTTCACTCTCACTTTCTTTCCTCTCTTTTCCTTTCTTTCAAAAAATAAAAAAAATAAAAAAAAAAAAAAGAAAGTTAACAGTCTAAACTACAGCATTAAGCATAGGTCACTGCTGTGGGATGAAGAGTAAGCAGTAACCAGAGATACCTGGAATACGGCCAAATGAAACCTCTTGAGAGTTCAATCACTGGCAGGTAGTCAGGGCTTTGTGTTATCTACACACTTTTCTGTCTCTTTGTGGATAATAATGCTGATTCCTGCATTCATCGGATTCTAGTCAGAGGCAGAAGAAAATAAAATATAAATATGTTTTTTAGCAATCACAGGTTAAAAAAACTCTAATACAAATGAAAATTCCTGGAAGGAAAAAAGGTGTTTATATTTACAAATAAAGTTTTTAGTATATGATAGTATCAAGCAGTAGAAGAATCCTATTTAGCATCAAACATGCCTAGATTTAAATTTCAGCTCTGCAATTCTTACTTTGCTTCTTTTATTTGCACAATTATATTGCAAGGACCCAACCTGACAAATATAAAAGGTGCCATGGCTTACGAAAGTAATTGACAACAGGATAATATTTCCTCAAATCTCGAATCTTAAAATCTAAATCTAGTTGTATATACTTCTTGGATATCTTCACATGTTACAACATCACTATAAACATTACTTTTACCCATAGTACCAATGCTTAACAACACTTGTGGGAGAGCAGGGCAGGCTATTTCAGGACAGGCTTAGAGTCCATTACAAACAATCTTGGCTGGAAAAAAAATTGAAATAAAACTTTAAATGTTGATTGATTCTTTCCCATAGCGTATAAAATTTAGAGTAATGTAGCACAAATGTCTGTCTGCATCCTGCTTTTAAAACCCTTAGGGCTCAGTGGTTTGTCTGCTCTCTCACCTGCCTAGACTAAGGCAAGTGGGTATCATCCTAATAGACTATAAGCCACCTGAGCTTTATGTCTTAGGATGAATCAGAGTAGGGGCAGAAATCTTCTCAGGATATTTTATTCTCTGACATAAATAGACAAGTCACTCAAAACAGTGTGTTTATTATATACCAAACACTTTCAAGTTATTAAAAGACAGTGAAATTAACAGTAATTAACATTAAATCATAAATATTTCAGTCTTAAAAAACTATTTATTTATATTTTGTTGCTTATCTGCATTAAGGGCACAGGAAACTTATAGAAAACCAAAAAGATAAGCCAAAAGGTGATTAAAAATAGTTTCTTGCCCTTAGAATACATTAGTTTTTAGCAAAATGAAGAGAAATAAGTCAATAATTATAAATTGAGTTTTTTAAATAGAAAGCGTTATTCTATGTATGATTTTTTTAAAAGACATTATACTCTCTTAAGTCTTTACCAGGAAAACATTTACAATCTAGCAGTTACTATTTTATAAGAAATGACATTTTGAACACTATATGAGTACAAACCATAATCTTAAAAAGGATACTAGTAACATTCTACACTGTTAAAATTATGTAAGAACAACTTCACTGTATACTTGAAGAAATTTTTTTCTTACAATTAAGTCTTCCAATTTATCATTTATTATAAATATTTAAAATGTAAAAAACTAAATTCAAAACCTACAATAACATAAAGAATAACTTTTAAACCCAAACACCTAGAGATTTCATTATGTGCTTTGTTCATATGCCTCTCATACAGAAGAGTTTATTAAGAGCAAAAAAAGAGCCTATTTTGTTAGCCAATCACAATCATTCAGCATCTTTAGGAGATATCCAGAGACTGCATTGTTTTCTCCTATGCTGCACCAGAAAGGGTGTTGTGGGTTATCAAAACAACTCCATGCTCTCAATCCAATCACTCCTTCATTCATATTTAACATCAATGTCAACTGCAGCATTGTTTCTGAGTAATAAACTGTACTACCATGATTAGTATGTAACTGTGAGAAGCTGATATTACTGATAAGGGAAGTGCAGTGAGTTAGCCTTGTTTCCAGTTGTATCCGTGATTGTTGTACATTTGTGGAAAGGAGGCAAGGGGAGAGAAATGAAATCGTTGCTCTACTTGTAAATTGAAAAGTCAAAGCACAGTGATACCCTTGATCAGAGTTGATGATTAAAAAAAAAAATAAGAGGAAAGCAATGAAAAAAGTTATTAGGAGAGGCTAAATATTCTTGATTTAAAAAATACTGTAAAGCTCAATGGATAGGAATAATTTTGACATGATGGAGAAAACTTACTTTAAATAATAGTTAATGTTAAACTCCCTGTAAAACATAAAGCAACCTCATTTTTAGAAAAGAACAATTAAAGGAGTGCTTTCTTCTATTACTTAACAATATTATATAAATATAGTTTAATGCAATGAGATAAGATACAGAAATCAAAGTTATATGCTAGAAAGTAGTAGATAAAATTATTTGCATATTCTGTGAGTATACATGAAATATGCCACAGAATCAAGCAAAGCACTATTCAGATTCTTAAAAATTATAGGAAATAAACAACATAAAATTAACATGAGTAAATGGATATAAGAAAATCCTAAACAGAACAAAGAGGGTTAATGGTTACTGATGCCAGGTTGTAGTCCTAGAGAAGGCACAGTATGTCAGTAATACATTTTTGTGTAATATTCAATATAATATTGATGTATATATGCCTGAATTATTAGAAGAATGAAAAGAGACTGCTGAATCTTAATCATAGTGGGAAATTAAAATACCTATTTATTTCTAGATTTGGCTGCTTAAACAGATATCATAATTTAAGATATAGGGCAGATGTTTTTAACAGTGGCCAATGGACATGGGAATAAAATAATTTATGATTTTCTTTCAGAGGGGCTTTCAGAGGAACTCCTTGAATTTATATGCAATGTTTTGTGCGAACATTTTATATTTCTTCTCAAAAGATTATTTATTACGTAATGTAGTATGAGATTCAAAAAGTATGAATGGCATAAAGTATCTAAATGTTATAATCGAAATATTTAAGATACACACACATACACACATTATGTATACACATATGTACCTATACACACATGTATACACACGTATTTGTATGTATGTGTGTATGTAGTACAAATACAACCTCTTTCACATGAAGAGAGGATAAGGATATGAAATGTGTGTGACTTATAAAAATTAATGATGATACTTTACCATATACATACACATATAAACACACATGTTGAACTTTACTAAAACCAATTTTTTCAAATAAAAATTTTAAAGGCCAAACACTCTGACAAGTCAACAATAGTAAAATTTATAAGCAAAAGGATGACTTCTAAATCTAAACACATGGGAAATTTAGTATTTTCTTTTAAAAAAATTTACTGTCAATAATAAACCACAGACCAAGAAATTATGAAAGGAAAATTAATAAAATATATCTCAAAATGTATGCTACTGTTCTCAACTTAAAATTTAAATATTTAAAGGCTTCTGCTGCTGAAGATAAATGAAAATAAATCATCCATTTCACTCAAGAATTGAGAATTTTTTTAAAAAATAGAAGATGTGGGTAATGATAAGCAGAGACTAGAAAACAAAATAAAGAAATTACATTGATAAAGCAATAACTCGTGCTAAAATTGTCATTAAAATAGTCAAAGCCCTAAAAATGTCTACAAAATTTATGTATACAAGAGAAATTACTAAATATGACAAAGTCAAGAAATGCAATATATTCAAGAATTTGGAGGAAACTTTTTTAAAAATAAAGGGAACACTGCTGTAAAACATTATACTAATAAATGTCAATATGCTAAAAAAACTTTTAAAAGTATATGAAAATATAAATTACCATTATTTTCAAAGAAAGTAAGAAAACAAAAGAGCTTATAACTGATTATCAATAATAGATGCAATATTTTTATATTAAATTAAATACTAACATATGCAATCTATATGACTAACATAGCATGACACCAAAGAGTTTATTAAAATTGCAGAGATTGCTGGAAATTAGCAAACTGTTATCATCATTATGTTTTAAGATAGCAAAGCTAAAGTTAGATGATTTATCTAAATAGATTCTAAAAGTAATAAAATTAATTATCCTTTAATAAGATGTATTAATATACTAAGAAAAATCTATTTTCTTAATATGACAAACAGTATTTCTGTAAAACAGAAAGAAAACATGCCTTCTTAAGGAAACAATAAGACAAGGGTATCTGCAATCACAGCAGTTAGTCAACATTCTTCTATAAGCCTAATCAGTATATTGAATATATAAATATTAGAAAGTAAAAATTGTTACTTTCCAATATACTTATTAAGGTAATAGGTTGTATACCAAAAATAAGCTTAAAAATAAAAAGAAAGCCTTTTGCAAATGAAAGTGTTTACCATTTAAAAACACAATGAAAAAATAAAATATGCATTGGTAAATGCATGTATGTATGCTACTTTAAGTAAATGTAAAGTGAAATATGTATCACTTATAATATTCCATAATATCACATACATTTGACCTAGAAATTACATATTTAGAAATTCAAAGAAAATGCAAGAGTATTTCTGAAAATTTTCATCATGAGTTATTTAAAATAGAAACAGTTGAAAGCAAATTATATGTCTAATAATATTAAAGGATCTAAATGTATTCTATGATATCCATATCATAAAATTTGACTAAAACTACATTTTCATTTGCATTTAATGACATGGGCAATTAAAACCAGTATATTTTTAAATTAAAAAATGAACATAAAATTTTTGTTTATAATGTATGATCTTAATTTTAACCATACATATATGTAAGAAATGTATGTAGGTATACATAAGAGAAAAGAACTTGAAAGGGTTGCACCAAATCATATCATAAGAGATTACCAAATATTACCAAATATTTCTGATTTCTTTAACACCTTATGGAATTATGCATTCTTATTCCATTGAAATTAGGTATCTCACATGACTCAGTTTAGCAAATCAAAGGCAAGCAGCCAACTTTCAAAGACATTCAACCTGATGGTTAATAAACTTCATTGTATTAAGTCATTGAGATTTGGGGATTGACTTATACCTCAGCATGCTAGCCTATTCTGACAAGGGTAGCCGACTTCTATTGCTTTCTACTCATTAAGAAATATGCTTTAAGAAGCATAAAGAGAAAAAGAAAAAAGGTTGCAACCTTACGCTAAGAAATTACTATGTATGAAATCCCTCTTGAAGATAGTATTTTCAGCTCCCCATCCATTGTGGTTGTTTCTGTTGTTGTTGTTGTTGTTGTTTGAGTTGGTAACTCATTTATTTTGAACTCAACTTTGTGTTTCCCTCGATAATATTTTTAGTAATTCGCCTGATCCACAAAAAGAAATGTCAGTGTTTGACAGTTATTGAGAACATACTGTATATAAGGTGCTTTTCATCCATTACAAAATGTAATACACAGAAGTATGAGTTAGGTACTGTGATTGTGCACACTTTACTCATACATAAACATAGCTGCAGGTAAGACAAGATGACTTGTCAAAAAGAATTACAATGAGGAAAGTCTGAAATAACTACTACGTGGGACAAGTTAGATGGGTTTTATTTCCACTTAGTGTTGTCTTTTTGTCCTATTTGAAATGAGAATCAGCTACCTGGCTATTGATATGACATCATAAGAGACAAAATGGGAACCAATAAGTGTGCCGTAGATCTGAAAGGGCTTGATATCCCAGGGTTATGAAATTACATAAAATATAGAATTAAGGATCAGGCCACTATTAATTATTTCCTTATTACTTATTAAATCCAGCTGATAGGAGTCAGATTTCTTCTCATCTTTTCATTAAAATAAAACCATAACTCTAGAAAAGCCTTATTAAAGAGATTGACAGTAAATGTTATCAAACAAAGAGTAATATGATCTTGATTAAGGTGGTTGTTTCCATTATGCTACTGTGTAAGGAAGTTTTGAGATATCAAGTTCCAAGACCCAGCCTGGGGTTCAACAGAAATCTGGGAATCTCAATTTGACTGCTTAAAGAATAATTGTAAAATACTAGTTTTCTTTTTTAAAAAATAACATTAATTTTTAATAATCTCTACTAATACATTATTGAAGGGTGCTATTTAAGCAAATAAAGTAGTTAGAGCCAGAAGTGACATGGATAATTGCATTCTTATATATAATGTATACTCTTTCTAGATAATTATGTTTTCTTAAATAACCTTTTTAGTTACAGCATTCACACACAATCATTTTTGAAGATATAGCCTCTACTAAATATAATTTTCCTTAAGTGTTTTTTAATAATGCTAACAAATAATATTTTAGAATTGCTTTCAATTTAGAGAAAATTGTAAAAATTAGACTTCCTTATACACCATGCTCTGTTTTTCCTATTACCAAAAGCTTATATTAGTATTAGAACAGCACATTTGCCACAATTAATGAACCCGCACTGATACCTTATTATTAATTAAAGTTCATACTTTATTTTGACCTTAGTTTTCACCAGGGTTTATCTAAGATAGCACATTACATTTAGTGATGCTGTCTCAGGCTCTTCTTCTGCTGTCATAGTTTCTCAGAAATTTCTTGCTTTTGATGCACTTGACAATTTTAAGGTATACTATGGAATCTCATTTAGGGTCAGCTTGGTGTTTTTCTTATGATCAGCCAGGGGTCATGGGTATTTAGGAGGAAACCACAGTTATGTCATTTTCATTGTATCATATCAAAGGTACGTAATATCAATGTATCTTATCACTGTTACTAATAATCTTGATCCAAGATAGAATTTGTGCGATTTCTTCACTTTACAGCTATGCTTTTTATTCATCTTTAGTATTGTACTATTTGGAAGAAAATTATTTCTTCCTTAATATGTTCCAGAAGTGAAACTACCTGGTACTGGTGCTTTCTTTGAAGTTTATGAATTATAGTTTTAATTTATTTAAGAGACATAAGGCTCCACAGAGATCTATTTCTCTTTATGTGAGATATAATACTTTGTGGGATCAGTAGAAATGACCCTTCCTATTCATATATATATATATATATATATATATATATGAATTCAGGCTGGAGTGTAGTGGCCTGATCTCAGCTCATTGCAACCTCCACCTTCCAGGTTCAAGCAATTCTCCTGCCTCGGCCTCCTGAGTAGAGCTGGGATTACAGGAATGTGCCACCATACCCAGCTAATTTTTGTATTTTTAGTAGAGACGGGGTTTCATCATGTTGGTCAGGCTGGTCTTGAACTCCTGACCTCAGGTGATCCACCCACCTTGGTCTCCCAAAGTGCTGGGATTACAGACATGAGCCACTGCACCTGGCTAGTATTTTTAAATTATGATTAATCTCATTTTTTCTGTGTTACGCAGACTATAGGTTCATTAATTTAGTTGATTTTTTTTTCAAAGAAACAGCTCTTGCTTGCTCACATGCTCTCTCTATTGTTTTCCTGGTTTCAATTTTATTGATTTTTTTTTTACTGTCATTGTGTATTGCTTATTTTCTTCTACTTAATTTATGCTTAAATTGTTCTTCTTTCTCTAGTTTCTGAAGATTGTTGCTTGCTTAGTTACTAATTTTATTATTTAATTTACTTTTCTAATATATGAATTTAAGACTAAAAATTTTCCTCTAGACACTGCTTTCACTGCATTCCATAAGTTTTTAATTTTCATTTTTACTTAGCTCAAAATATTTTTCATTTTTCTTGATAGTTCCTAATTTGCTCATTTGCCACTTAAAAGTAGATGGCTTAATTATCCCACATCTGAAGACTTCCAAGCCATCTTTCTGTTATTAACTTTTAGTTTAGTTTCATTGCACTTTCAGAACAATCATGATATAATTTTGAGTCTTTCAAATTTATTAAGGTGTGTTTGATGATTCAAAATTTGGTCTGTCTTGGTGAATGTTCCATGTGATCTTCAAAGAATGTGAATTTTATTGTTGTAGGAAGAAAGTTTTTTAAATATCAGTTAAATCAATTTGATTCATAGTGCTATTCACATCACTTATACCTTACTGATTTTCTGCCCTTGTTCTTTATATATTCCTGAGAAAGATGTGCTGACGTTCAACTGTAACAGTCTTTTTCTGTTTCTCCTTTCAGTTCTACAAGTTTTACCTCATATTTTAACACTCTCTTGTTAGGCACATAGATGTCTGAGAATGTTATGACTTCATTGAGAATGGATTCCTATATCATTATGCAACGCCACTTTTATCTTTGATGATTTTTCTTGTTCTGAATTCTTCATTGTCTAAAATAATGTAGCAACTCCAGATTTCTTTTGGTTACTGTGAAGATGATATACTTGTCTCTCTTCCTTTATTTGTAACCAGTCAAATTCTCTATACTTAAAGTAGGTACTTATATACAACATATGCTTGAAGTTTGTCTTTTTTATCTGCTCTTACAATCTCTGCCTTTTTATTGGTACATTCTTAAATTCATTATTAATAGTCAGATTAATAATTGCCATATTCACAACCCTTTTCTAGTCATTGCCTTTGTATTTTGCTTCTCCATCCTACCCCATACTTTTTCTGCACTCTCTAGTTTTAATTGAGCATTTTATTTATTTCCATTTCATTGCCTATTAGCATATCAATTATACTTCTTTTTTAAAACATAGTAGTTTCTCTAGAGTTTACAATATGCAATTTTAACTAATCTAATTCTACTTTAACATTACTAAACCAGTTCACATACAGTCAACAAATCTTAAAATTGCTCCCTGTAATTTCTCATGACATTGATGACTTTTATTTTACTTATGTGCGTACTGTAACCATGTAATACATTACTATTATTAGTACTTTAACAAACAGCCACATTTCAAATCAGTTTAGAATAAGAAAAGTAAAATATTTTTGTTTTCCTCCATGTATTTCTTCTCGGAAGCTCATCTTTGCTTTATGTAGACTAGAGGTTCTGATCTATATCATCTTCCTGATAAATTTATCATGTGTTGCAGGGCAGGTCTGCTGGTGTTGAATTCCCTCAGTTTTTGTTTGCCCCAGAACATATAATTGAACAATGTGAGGATTAGAGTTGCTAACCCCTGTATCATCGAAAATCTACATATAAACTTTGATTCCCCCAAAACATAACTATTATTAGCTTACTGTTGACTGGAATTGTTACCAATAACATAAACAGTCAATTAACATGTATTTTATATGTTATATGTATTATATAGTGTATTCTTTTTTTTACTGTACTTTAGGTTCTAGGGTACATGTGCAGATCATGCAGGATTGTTACATAGGTACATACAGGGCAAGGTGGTTTGCTGCCTCCCTTCCCCCATCACCTATATCTAGCATTTCTCCCCATGTTATCCCTCCCCAACCTCTCCACCTCCCTGCTGTCCCTCCCTTGGCCCCCCTCCAACAGACACCAGTGTGTGATGTTCCCCTCCCTGTGTCCATGTGTTCTCATTGTTCAACACCTGCCTATGAGTGAGAACATGCAGGTGTTTGATTTTCTGTTCTTGTGTCAGTTTGCTGAGAATGATGGTTTCCAGGTTCATCCATGTCCCTACAAAGACATGAACTCATTGTTTTTTATGGTTGCATAGTATTCCATGGTGTATATGTGTCACATTTTCCTTGTCCAATCTATCATTGATGGGCTTTTGGGTTGGTTCCAGGTCTTTGCTGTTGTAAACAGTGCCACAATGAACATACATGTGCATGTGTCTTTATAATAGAACAATTTATAATCCTGTGGGTATATACCCAGTAATGGGATTGCTGGGTCAAATGGAATTTCAATTTCTAGGTCCTTGAGGAATTGCTACCCTGTCTTCCACAATGGTTGAACTAATTTTGTATTTTAAATTATCCCCCTGTATAAGCACAGAGCCAAACAACCTGGGATGAAACAGTTATCAACTACTTACTCAGTGACCCTGGGAAAATTACTAATTCTCTGTGACTCTATTTTGTCATCTATAAGTGGGGACAATAATAGTTTCTGCCTCATAGGGTAATTATAAAGACTAGAAGAATTGACAAGGTAATAAACACTAGAACAGTGTTGCGTCACAACAAGAACCATATAAGTAAGAGTTGATATTATTTAAAACTGATTGTAATTTATTATTCCAAGATCAATTTCTTTCATCTTTCTCATCTTCTTTGTAAGTGTTTAATTGGGGGAATGAAAGATTTACAATGAATGAAGAACAATATAGCCTTCAATATTTTTATTACACTTCGCATAAAAAATCAGAGAATCCAAATGAGATTTTTAAAATAAAATATTCAGTCTCTTTCTTTCTTTCTTTCTTTCTTTCTTTCTTTCTTTCTTTCTTTCTTTCTTTCTTTCTTTCTTTCTTTCTTTCTTTCTTTTTTTTTTGAGACAGAGTCTCGCTCTGTCACCAGGCGCCAGGCTGGAGTGCAGTGGCGCGATCTTGGCTCACTGCAACCTCTGCCTCCTGGGTGCAAGCAATTCTCCTGCCTCAGCCTCCCAAGCAGCTGGGACTACAGACATGCACCACCATGCCCAGCTAATTTTTTTTGTTTTTTAGTAGAGACAAGGTTTCACCAGTCTTA
>CAUYLG010012122.1:0-33251 GCA_963573385.1 Cacajao melanocephalus
GTGGTGTGGGATGTTTAACAACTCAAACCCGGTTGGCATGTTTGCTTTTTGTTTTTTTTTGGCAATGCAATACAGCCTGGGTTTAATTGGGTTCAAATTTCAAAAAAAAAAAAAAAAAAAAAAAAAAGGTTAAAGTAGCAAATTTTATGTTATGTATATTTTACCACAATAAAAAGTCTCCTGACACAGACTATGTTAAATCAGAAGTGGCCAAGTTGTCTCAAAATAGATCAAGTATTTCTCTGCAATAGAGTGGTTATGATGGCACGTGGTCAGTTGAGCTCAGTTTCATTATACAAATTGCAATCAAAATTTTATTTTCATTTAATAGAATGGGACATAATAGGATAGGAAATATCAAAGTGCATGGTATTTAGTAAAGATGGATATTGTTTAAGGAAGCTGATTTCTGTTACACATATGTGTGGGGCTGCAGAAGAACATTTCTTACTATGGACCACGGACATGTGAAAGCCACTTGTTGGGGTCACTGTTAACACTGATACATTTAAACCTGTCACATGAATGCGATGGGAATTACTTAGAAGGAATAATAAGCATACACAGAGATTTTCTTTTCTTTTCTTTTCTTTTCTTTTCTTTTCTTTTTTTATTTGAGACTGAGTCTTGCTCTCGCCCAGGCTGGAGTGCAGTGACACAATCTCAGCTCACTGCAACCTCTGCCTCCTGGATTCAAGCAATTCTCCTGCCTCAGCCTCCTGAGTAGCTGGGACTATAGGTATGCACCATCACGCTCAGCTAATTTTTGTAGTTTTAGTAGAGAGGGGGTTTCACCATGTTGGCCAGGAGGGTCTCCATCTCCTGACTTCGTGATACGCCAGCCTTGGCCTCCCAAAGTGCTGGGATTACAGGTGTGAGCCACCATGCCTGGCCACATAGAGATTTTTAAAGAAAGAAGTGCAATAAAAATGTAATAGTAATTGTCCCTAGATTGTGAGAATATGGATGAATTTTGTAATCTCTTCTTTATTTTCTAAAATACTCACAATGAGCAAGTCTTGATTGATAAAAATTCTAAGTGGCAGAAATGGAATCAAAGAACCAGACATGTTTTGCCCATTAGAAGCCAGTTTGGAGGGTGTGTGGGAGTATTTCTGCCTCAGTGCAGAAGGAAGTTTTGTGCACGTACGTGATGTGATGGGGCACGCTGGGACTGAGGACTCAAAGACACAAAAGATGCAGTCCCTGCTCCTGGGAGCCCACAGACTTGTGGAGAGAAAACTTCAGCACAGGCCGGGCGTGGTGGTTCACATCTGTAATCCCAGCACTTTGGGAGGCCGAGATAGGCAGATCACCTGAAGTCAGGAGTTCAAGACCAGCTTGACCAACATGGGGAAACCCTGTCTCTACTAAAAATACAAAAATTAACTGGGGGTGGTGGCGGGCACCTGTAATCCCAGCTACCCAGAGGCTGAGGTAGGAGAATCGCTGGAACCCGGGAGGCAGAGGCTGCAGTAAGCTGAGATCGCGCCACTGCACTCCAAGCCTGGGTGACAGAACAAGACTCCGTCTCAAAAAAAGGGAAAAAGGTTTCAGCGCAGCCCAGTGAGTTCTCTTGGTGAACACTCCCTGTGGGCAACTGGGGCAGCTGCTCTCTTCAGCTCAGGAAACTTCCCCAGGCCCACTGCTTCTTTGATCTGGGCTGGGGCATCTGCAACAAGCTCTGGCCAGTGTTGGTCGGTGGCCGACACTTTGAGTACCTAGGGTCTAGGCTCTGCATTCAGCTTCTTTGTTCACTGGACTTCCCTGGGGACCATAGCTTGCCCTGTACCTGGATTCTCCCTTGTTGCTCGCCCTGCTGTGTGGATGACTCAGCTGGACAGACTTTCTGGCTTTGATTTTACTTTTGTCCCCAAGATGCTATCTGTTAGTCACTTCCCTGAGCCACACACTGCAGCCATGAGCAAGCAGTGGCCACCTCTGTCCTGCCCAGGGTCCCACCCCTCCTCCCACCTACACACTTGTCTGGGAAGGGCAGTGCCAGAGCAGGTGCTCACACAGGTACCATGGGATCATGCACGACAGGGGCCTGGCCAGCCTGAAGAGCCCACATCTGTTTCCTGGAGGTGGTGCTCTCCTGGCTAAGTGCTGCGCTGGGTTGGTGCCAGCCTGGGGAAGAACAGGGACAGCCCCAGGAACAGAGTCAGAGGGACAGGAGGTGGCATGGACTGTGGAGTGGCTGTAGCATTGTGTGCCTGCAGGATGCAAAGGGGACAGCGTGGGTGTAGAAATAGCAGGGGTCAGCTATCTCGAGAGCTCAGACTTCCTCCCCGAGGTGATGGGGCTGAGGAAAGTCGGTCCTGGAAGGATTTTAAGAAAGATTTGAAAGGGGCAGGTTTCTATACCCCAGGTGTGGTCCTGCGGACCCCATCTTCCACTGGCACATCTGGGGAAAGGAGATTTTAGGAGTCTGGTGGGGAGGGGCAGTGGGGAAAATGGCCTGGGATGTATGAGTACAGCAAGTCTCCCTTCCTGGACAGTGGGGATTTGGCTCTGGTGGGCAGAAGGTGAGATCGTCCTTTGAAAAATGTCACTTCATAGCGTTTCCCAAGCTGTGGGCCTTTACTCATTGGAGAGGCATATAATCAATGTATTAGGTTGCAACCAGCATTTCATTTACATGAAATATAGAATCAGCCAGGGAGTCTCAAAGTACACCACAAGCAGTAAGGGTGAGTGTTGCTTTTTGTTTTATGTACACACAAACGTATGTTTTGAAGTTTGCAAGCTGCTGCATTCAGGGTCATAGCACTGATGGAGCTGAGCATGGAGAAGATACCCTATGGGCAGCTGTGGCAGCCTCCTGCCCTCCAGCCCCCAGGAGGTGGCGTGTGCACCAGGACTTCTGTACACACAGGAGAGGAGCGTCCAGGCAAGAATGGAGCCACTGCTCCGGGTGCAGACACCCAGAGGGTCAGGGAGGTGGTGGTGGTGGGGGGTGTGTGTGTGTGTGTGTGAGGACTGTGCTTTTTAGAGGAAAACAATGAAGGACACACACAGGAGACAGTGACCCACACAATAGAGAAGCAAAGCCACCAGAGGGAGCAGAGGCTGACCCGGTGAAAGCAGCAGAGACCTCTCACTGAAAACGTCCTGTCCTCATTTCCACATCTAGAAAACTTGCCAAGAGCTACTCAGATCCTTCCAAGCTCCTGGGTGTTGCCTTGAGATTAAGAGCAGCCCTGTGCGCCCATGATCCCCAGCCTGGCATCTGTGGCAGGCACAGGTGCCACCCCCAACCCTTCCCAGGAGTGCAGCACCAGGAAATGGAGGGAACGCCCTGTGCAGGGGGAGGCTGTGCCCCACGTCGGCACTTTCTGGCTGGACACCGCCAGCAGATTGCATCACTCCTCTGAGCCATGGCTTCTCATCTCTAATTGGGGTAATTATAAATGGGTTGTTGTGAAAGACTGTTGCAAGTGTTGCAAAGCACAATAGCCTTGGAGTTGTTATTATTATTATTAGTCCTAATAACAGCCTTGCCAGGCAGGCAGGGCACACAGTCATTCGCATTTTATAAACAAGGAGAGAGACTCAGCAATATCGAAGTGATTCATTTGGTGTTACGAGCTGCCTGGGGAGCAGCAAACCAGAACCCGGATCTTCCCATCCACAGCCTAGTGCTGTGTTCTCTGTAACACAACCAGGGGAAGAGAGTGGAGAGACCTTCAGTGGGTTACTTCTGATTGATCATTTCAACATAACCAAAAGCTAGGATGATTAGATCTTTTCTTCCATCTAAAACTTTGATGTAAGACTTGGGGCAATGCACTCAATTTCCTTCCGTGATAGTTTTCCCGTTGAAACTGTATAGCCGTGTTCTACTACAGGTTCCTATAGCACAATGGCGGGGGATGACCAGAACACAGGACTGAAGACAATACACAAACAAGTCGGCTCCTGGTGGGTGGCATCACTCACTGTTACTGTTAACTTTGTAAACTTCTTTTTGGGAGATATTTCTAAGTCTTTGGACCAAGTGATGCCATAATTATATATATATACACACATATATATATCATTATATATATATATGTGTATATATATACGTATATATACATATGTAATTATATATATGTATATATACGTATATATATTTATAATAATATAATTTATATATACAAATTATATTTATATGATAATTATATATTATAAAATAATGTATCTATATTTCTATATTATATACATATATATTTATTTATACTTGAAATTTGCTCCAGCTCCTGCAGAGTGAAAAAATCCTATGTTTTATGAAATTCGTTTCTAGCTGGGTGAAGTAGGGGCAGTCATTTATCTGGGCATAATGCCGGGTACATAGTAGGTGCTCAATAATATTTATTGAGTAAATAAAAAAAATGAGTAATTTAGTACAGCTGGATCTCGTTAGCTTTATATTTATTTATTTATGAGACAGGGACTTGCTTTGTTACCCAGGCTGGAGTGCAGTCCCATGATCAGAGCTCACTGCAGCCTTGGCCTCCTGGGCTCAAGCCATCCTCCCGCCTCAGCTTCCCAAGTACCTAGGACTACGGGTGCATGCTGCCACGCCTGGCTCGTTCTTTTAAAATTCTTTTTGTAGAGATGGAGTCTTGTTATATTAGGATATGGATATGAAGCGGAAGTCTTAAGGTCTAGATTCTAGCGGTGGCCTCCTACTAGCTAGACAATCCTCGTTTCCTCATTGAACCTCTGTGGGCTTCTGGTTTTTTGCCTATAAAGAAAAGGGTTGGACCAGGTCAGCGACTGCCAGTAGGCTTCCACTCAGATGCCAGCTGCAGTCCGTTGACATGGATGGTGGAGGAGGACTCTGGGCTGTGGCCAGCCTCCAAGGATGAGACCTCAAGGAAATAATGCTGTCTACCTGAGAGCTGGCCGTGGGGGTGGAAGGTTGCACTGTGGAGACTTGCCATGGCTGGTCTGAGTCATCTCTAAGGCCTTTTCATTTTATGAATCTATAACCACGAAGGGTGCTTGGATCAGGAGAAACTTAATTTTAGAATGAACTTGGGTAGCTCTGTGCAATTTCTGTGTTTTACGTCAGAAAGCTTTTTTCCTGTGATCCTGGGACACAAGAAATAAGGAATTAAAGAACTGGACGTTGGGTGTGTAACCAACATTAGTTTACGGGTTGAGAAGTAAATCTCTCTTGAAGTTCTCCCAGCATCTCTAGGAAGTAAAGGGAGTTGATTACTTAGTGCAGTATTATTTCTCTCATTTTGTAGAGAGAGGATTTGAGTCATAACAGGTAGAATTATCTGCCTTAGGTCATTTGTAGGGCTAGACATATAATTTAGGTTACTTCACTCGCTTGTGTTTTCTTTCCCAGCAAAAGGAGCCACGGCTCATCCAGTGTGTTTCTAAGCTCGGCCTCCACACCTCGCCACGTCCGTCCCCCTCACTCTCCCTGTGGGCATCCATCCTGGCCTGTCACTGGCTGACTTTCCCAGTAGCCTGGCCCCCAGGAAGGGCTTAGTTTAGTCCATGTCACCGCCCCTTGACTCTCACCCCATTGAAACTTGTTTTCATTTAGAAGCATTAGCTGATCAAACCCAGCAACCTCCTAACTCCATGTTCCTTCATCCTGGTGAAGCAGGCAGCTTGTGAGCAAATGTCTGCTAAATGGGCTAAGTTCTATTTCCCCAGCCACTTTCCCTGTCAACCTGATGCTGGGGCCCCTGGGGAGTGATTTGTCACCCAGAACAGAGCCATCCTTTAAAATGTGCAAATGCTGGCCAGGTACACTTGCTCTTGCCTGTAATCCAAGGACTCTGGGAGGCCAAGGTAGGTGGATTGCATAAGGCCAGGAGTTCGAGACCAGCCGGGCGCACACGGTGAAACCCCATCGCTGCTAAAAATACAAAAACTCCGTGGGTATGGTGGTACACATCTGTAATCCTAGCCGCTGGAGAGGCTGAGGCACAAGAATCGCTTGAACCCCAGAGGCAGAGGTTGCAGTGAGCCGAGACTGTGCCACTGAACTCCAGCGTAGGTGACAGAGTGATATGCTGTCTCAAAAAAAAATAAAGATTGTGCAAATGCCTTAAGATAACATCCCTAGAAGTCTGTGATGCCACACAGTGGAAAGGATGCAGGCCTGGAGTTAGATCTGGATTTCAGTCATGTTTTTGCTGTTTACTGGCTGTATAGCTTGTTTTCCTTGTGAGTAAAATGGGTGTAATAAGGATGGTTGTAAGAAATTAACAACGGAAGTTTCAGAAAGTACTTGTTGTAAAACCTGTGCTGTCACAGGGAACCAAGAAGCATTTATTTCCTCCCGCATGGAAAAAATCATGTTGCAAAATAATAACTTCACAATGTCATACAGCAAAACTCCCCAAAGTTTAAAATGCTGAAGCAGTCATGATTTGTGTGTGCATGTGTCAGTTGTTCAGCATCACACAGAGGCCTCCAGAGTCCTTCGGAGCTGGTCAAGAAACTGGGTGACAGGGCCCAAAGGGAACTAACACTGAGGAAAAGCCTTTTTGATAAACTACCCTAAATCCAAATCATGCATGTTAAATAAGAGGTAAACAGTGTAAGACAGGAGTGGTGCTAGAAATTCTTTTAATTGCTTAAACGCTCCACTTAGATGTAATTAATGCAAAGCAGGGAATGTCGCAACCTGAACAAGGAGAAAGAGAGGAGCTCTTGCCCAGGGCGGCCACCTGAGCCCAGTGCAGGGGGCGGGGGAAGTTCTGAAGAGTCTGGCGACCCTTCTGATGCGCTCCTGCCTGTCCTGGTGCAGGGACAAGGGCCAGCTGTCCTAGGAGCAGGTCCTGGGATAAGGGGGTGAGCATGGCAACCCAGGGCCCCTGTGTGAAGACTGGCGATAAGGGGCACAGAGCTCCTGGCTGAAGCCAAGCCCCCACAAGGGTGGATGGAAAGAATCCCAGACCTCGATGAGGAGCGGGGCCCAGGCCAGGCTGCACCCCTGACTCATGATCACCTTGTCGCTCTGCTGTTTCCTCCTCTGTAACAGGAGGGCTTGGATTAGCTGGACTTGAAGAATGCTCTGCATGAAGTCTGTGGGGTTTCCACAGATCCCAACCTTCCCAGTGACCAAGTTTTGTAGAGAATCAGGGATCCTCTGTGTCCCTGCCAGTGGCCTCTGCCCTCATTTTTGTAGGGGAGTTCTGGTCTGTTCTATTTTAGCCATTATCCTACAGGGCAGCAGCAGATTCATCTTGTCAGAACATGCTCTGTCCTGAAGACTTTCTTGTGAGCATGGTGGAGGCAGGCGGGGTGTTCACAAAAGTAATTTTGGTGCAAAAGTGATTGCAGTTTTGGCCATCAGACGTAATGGCAGAAGCCTCAATTAAGTAATTGCATCAACCTCATACCTCTTTTGAAGATGAAAAACTGAGGCTTGGAGTTTTTCCAGTTACACATGCTTTGCATTTAATGTGTTCTCAATTAACAGTTGACCTAACTGAAAGAAATGGAGCTCAGTAAATGAACAGACAAAAATCACGTCTTTGTCCAATGTACTGGAGGAGCTGAAGACAGGCTGCCATGAATGATTAGACGTGCTACGCTGCTGCAGTCACAGGTTGATGCTGAAAAGTAGGTTGGCATTCTCTGGAGAGCAATTTGATATGTGTATCAAGAGCCTTAACCCTTTGACTTAGTAATTCCACTTTCTGAATCGACCATAGGAAATGATGGAACTTCTGACAGATCTCATAGAAAGCTCATTGCAGTAGCATTGTTTTCTAGGGTACATCAGCGGATCCCATCAGAAGGACCCTGTGCCCTGAATCCTGAGAGGTCTGAGAGGGCTGAGCATCCCAGTGCCCTGGTCTTTGCCTACAACTCCAGGGAGAGAAGGTCTCACAGTGACACCAGACAGATCCTGGACCTCAGGGGAGGGAGCTCTAGGGCCTCAGGGGCCTTGTTGCCTCCACTACCCTCAGCAATAGACAACCTTTAGGACAGAGAATGTTCTAACTGATGAGATGAATCAGCTGCTGCCCTGTCAGATGAGGACTAAACTAGAAATAAGTGTGGTAAGAAAAGGAAATTTCTATTTCTCAGTTTCTTAAGTTGTAGGCTGCAATTCACATTGCTACACTTGAGATACAATATTACATAGACAAAGAAAAGCCTGAGAATTTGACATGACATGAGTTCAATGTGTAAACAACACACACATACACAACTTAGGACAAAGATTGGAAGAAAATTCATTTTCTCATTCAATGTATATTTGTTCCACATGTAACAAAATGTTGCCTGTGGTTACCACTGGTGGCAGAATAAGGTGAGATTTATCATGCTCTTTTCTTATCTTTATGTTTTTAATATTTTCTAACCTGAAGATATATTACTTATGTAATTATAAAAATTCAGATCATTTAAACATTTTAGTAACGTTAGTTTTTTTCAGCTATATGTGGTTAATTTCTAAAACCCATATGAAGTTTGTTTTTATATAGGTTTAAGAAATTAATGTGTTTTTTAAGAGACAGACTGTATCTTATTTTTCTCAGATATTTTCATGTAGAAAACTTATATAAGACAAGACCAACGCCAGAGATTTCAAACTTCTAATCATATTTATAGTAAGTATTGGGGCTAATGGATGCTGAAAGTAATAATTACATTATTTCAAATACACTGTTGCTCCTTTGTTGACATGGGTCATTACAGTCTGGAAGTTGGTGTCCCTCCAAAATTCATATGTTGGTACGTAAACCCCAAAGTGATGGTGTTAAGAGGTGAAGCTTTTGGGAGGTAATTAGGTCATAAGGGCTCTGCTCCCATAGATGAGTTTAACTCCCTTAAAAAGGGTTTGAGGGAGCACGTTTACCCTTCCATTTCTTCTGCCATGGAAGGACACAGTGAGAAGGCACCATATTGGAAGGAGAGAGCGGCCTTCACTAGACACCAATCTGTGAGCACCTTTATCTTAGACTTCCCAGCCTCCAGAACTGTGAGAAATAAATTTCCATTACTTATATATTACCCAGTCTAAGGTATTCACGTTATAGCAGCTCAAACAGACTAATACGTGGATCAATAATGATTGATTGATTCTAGCAGCAGTGCTTCAGCTGAAAAAGAAACACATTTCAGAGCCAGACACTGGAGTTCGAATTACAGTGTTTTCATTTACAACCATGAGATCTGTTACCTCATCTCATTTTTATCAATCAGGCTTAGTTTGCTTACTGGTCATGTAAGAAAAAAAGAATGATGTAAATTACTATGCAAATTATTCATTATTTTCTCTACATCTTCCATTTAAAATCTCCACTAAGATTATGTTATACATATGCTTCTATAAAATAATCCATAACCTCCAGGAAAATGTGGACACGTTAGTCTATAAGATGTAAATATTTACTTTATTATTATTTGTGCTTATTGATTGAGCAAAAGCAAAAGTTTCATTAGCAGTCTAGCACAGACCTATCAGGGCTTCAGGGATGGCCAAGGAAACAAAGGAAAAGTGGGATGTCGCCTTCTCAGCTCAGTTATGCCACCTCAAAAAAGCCTGTCCCTGGCCCTCCAGACCCAGCTTTCCTCTCACCTCAACTTGCCTTGATTTGCACTCATGGGAATAACTCCAGTGGACACTGGAGAACTCGAACCTGCAGGGGTGGTAGCAGATTGTGCGAGCCATGGGAGGGGGCAGAGGGGTGGGGTTTGGGGGGCTGGAAGGTAGGGGGCAGGGGGTGCAGGGACATGGCAGTGGCTCCCATCACTTATGACCTGCCATAAAGGGCATGCTATTTAAGAGTTCTGTACCTCCAAGTTCCAAACAATACCATGAAGAGGTTCAAATGTCTTTTATTCCTTCAGCGAGAATTTAGTGTACCCCCTGTGGAAAGCATATGGAATGATGGGGACAGGGTGTTGAACACTAGCTGGTCTCTGCTCTCACCGAGCTCCAGGATCAGTGGGAGAGCTAGTAGGGTGACCCAGGGGGACTTCCTGTGTTTTCTGCCACGGGATGGTGGGAACGCAGCACAGAGGCGCCCGTCCAGGCTATTTTCCAAACTATTAGTCAACTATTTGGTGTTTTAAATGCTGTTATAATAACTAAAGTATTATAGGTACCTAAATTTGTTTCTGAATTTCTTATTCTGATCTGTCGTGCATCATCTGTTTCATTATGACAGCTGTACATCATAAAATAGTATTCTTCATTAAAATAAGGGCTTGAATATTCTTATATTTACCAGTACAGTTACAATTTAAACCTAGACTCATGTTCCAAAATCATTCATCCTATTGGACTTCTGATTGGAACCACGTTAAAAATGTATAGGTTAATTGGGAAGATTTCTGTCTTTGCAAAATAGAGCTTTTTCATCTAGGAAGGTGGAATATGTCCACTTGCTCAAGTCTTCTTAAGGTTGATCAAGGTAGACATGACTTTATAATTTAGTAGGAAGACTGACAGTACAAAATAATTTTAATAAAGTGCGATGTACTGATATGGGAAATGTTAAACTGTCCATTGGACCTTGCAGATCACCAAATCACTTGTATAATCACAAACATATCAGTAAACACCCTCATGCTCACACACACTCACATGATCACATACTCATGCTCACACATGCACACACATTCACATGCTCACACTCATGCTCACACATGCAGACACACACTCATGTTCACACACTCACATGCTCACATATGCACCCATGCTCAAGTACTCAGGCACACATACACTTATATATACACACTCATGCTCACACTTGCACACACACGGTCACTCACATGCTCACACATTCATGTTCACACAGGCACACACATGCTTACACATTCACATGCTCACTAATGCTCACATGTGTGCTCACATACCCAGTGCTCACATGCACACACACTCATGCTCACACACATTTGCAAACAGTCATACTGACACAGTCACACACTGATGGTCACATATGCTCACACATGCTCGCATACACATCCTCACATACTCATTAATGTTCATGCACACTTGCTCACACTCATACTCACATATTCATGCTCACACACATATACACATGCATTCACGTGCATACATGTGTACATACACTCACACTCACACACATGCACACACATGCTCACACTCACATCACACATGTTCACACACATGCTCACACACTCATGGTCACACATGCTCACACATTCGTATGCTCACACACATGCTCACATCCTTGTTCACACACATTCACGCTCATGCACACACCACACCATTGCATGCTTCAGCTGTTGCCTGTACAGTTTCCCTTCTTGGAAAGCCCTCGACTGTGAGCCCCTCACCTCCTGACCCTCTCTGTGGCCCCCATGTTGTCTATGTGATTTATTGCCATTTAAAAATCTATCCAGGTTTCAGCGCTTGGCCAGTTCCCTCACATCTCCCACTCAGTTCATCCCCCCTTTTTTGGTGCGGTTTCTGTCCTCATCCATATCCCCACCACAACACGCACTTTGGATTCCAAGAGCGCTCTTCAAGTGTGACCCCGAGGCCCTCTGTGGGCTCTCGGAGTACGGCAGAGCTGGGTGTGCCAGGGCTCAGCAAGGCCTGATGCCCTGAGGTTGTTTGTTGTCCTGGGCTGTAGGCATTTGAAGAAACGTCCAAGGAGGCTGCTAGACTCCGTGCTTTCTGTCTGTTTTCTCTCCACCTCCTCTGCTGGTGGAAGCTTCATGTCTCCAGGCTCGTGAGCTGGCAAACACCCCACTTCCACGGGTCACTGTTGTCATTGGCGGTGGGCATGCGTGGAAGGCCGGTCTCCAGGGCTGATGCATTTCACCACACACCGGCCTCTGATACTCCACACTCTGCTTTTCTTCCAGAACCGCTCCCTTTACAAAACTTTGCTTCAAACAAAAAGAGCACAAAGAGCTGACCCTGCCTTCCTCCAGCCAAGCACTCCTCTCCACAGGTGCACAGCAAGAGCCCTTTGTCTGTGGTGGGACAGGCCTGGGCTCCAGTGAGCGAGACAGGCACTGTGGGCCCATCCAAATATTAACTGTGGACACTTTCCTACTTTGAAAACACGAGACTCTGTACTCAGAGCCCTGCCCTCCAGATAACACAATTCCTTCTGTTTTTCTTTTCCTGATGGAAGGAGGCTTGACGCTGCTGGTGGCCTTACCTTTACAATGCCCAGTGTTTGAGAAAGTCAGGGCCTGGGGCTGCTAATCTCCAGGCCCTGTCTGCTTTCCATCTATCTTCTCTGCCTGGTTCCCAAATAGCAGGAGGGTGACAGGAGAAATGGGAGCATGAATGGCCTGAGTGTCCACAGGGGATCCCAGAAGGCCTAGAACCCCAGAAGTCTGGGCTCCGCCCATGATGCATCATGCCTTTGGGGGAATATTGGCCTACACTGGTGTCATATAAGTCAGTTTTACCTCCTGCCCGTGGTGTTAGGATGGTTCCAAGATGCAGCTGTAACCTGTGACCAAGATCATTATTTTTCATGTCACTATCTGATCATACAATGAAGGTCAATCTATCAATTTGGAAAATGGTTGCACAACGAGGCAACATTGAGTCATGACTTAAAAAAAAAAAAGTGGATCTAACCAAAGCTAGATTGTGGCTTATCAGCTTTGATTCTCAGTGTCATGGGCCAGATCTTAATGCCAAACTGACCTATGTGTCAGGAGAGGCCAGGTTTGAACTCAGCTCTGTGTGTAGTGTTAATGGAATCTAATTGCTCATCGGGCGCTGCTTGGGCTGGGCCTCGGGGAGGAGCAGGCTCCTGTCAGCACAAGTCACCGGCACAGGTTTTAACCAGCCAGTCTGGGCTGCTTTTACCACTGACACAGTGAGGCGAGAAACTCTGTTTTACAGTGTTTCTGAAACCTTCACAAGCTAAAAGTGGAAGCAACCCAAATGCCCCTCACCTGATGAATGACAAACACAGTGTGGCATCCTCGTACAATGGAGGATCGTTTAGCCATAGAAAGGGATGAAATGCTCATGCCTGATGCAGGATGGATGAGGCTTGGAAACATGACGGTAAGTGAAAAGAAGCCAATCACAAAAGGACAAATAATGTGTGATTCCATTTATATGAAAGGCACAGCCATCGAGACAGACAGTAGGTCGTGGGGGGTGAGGAAGGGGGAGCTTGGGAAGTGGCTGCTCACAGTTATGAAGTTTCTTTGTGGAGTGAGAAAAATGCTTTAAAATTGGTTGTGGTTATGGTTTCACAATTCCGCAACTATCCTAAGAACCACTGCATTGCAGGCTCTGAAGAGCTGAACTGTATGGTCTGTGAATCACATCTCAGTGAAGCATTTCTTTAAAAAACCCACATAGTTTTTATTGTATATACAGACCCATTTAAAACAATTAATGTAATCCCATTTAATGTAATCAAGGCATGCCTGTTTAAATGAAGGCTTTTATGTTTAGTTTGTGGGAAAGTAAATTTCTTCCCATTACATTCTAGATTCGCCCCCTTGGTCAGAAGTGGGGTGGTAGACGTGGTTAAGGGTGTGAGATCTCAGGACTTGGAACTGCAGTAACCATTTCTGCAGAGGACCAAAGCGGGCCAGAGAGAACAGCCACGGCCCTCACGCCCAGCACGGGCGCCGGCCTTGGTTCTCATGTCACAGGCAGGAGACTTGCTGGGTGGTGACAGACCCTCGAGTACCCACAGCCCAGAGTCCTCAGAAAAGCTGGTGGACCACCCACGGCAAGGCTTCTCCAACACCTAGCAATGTGGAGGAAGCACAGAGACCTTGTAGTTCTTGCTGAGGGTCACTGCAGACCACTGCCATTGCCCATGCCAGCCCTGCTCTTTCCTGACACTCTGAGACCTCCGCCCATCCTTACTCTCTGCTGTTGACCTGAACCCACACCCGCCGACTGGAATCCCTGTTTCCCCACCTCCCGTCCTTCCACCGTGCTGCGTTTCCCCCACTCTCCATCCTCCTGGGTGGTGGGTGGGTGGCACGTCCTGGCTCCTGTCAGAGAGCCCCTCCTGCCACCTCTTCAAGGACTCCTGCATCTGCAGGAAGCCCACCCCCTCCCTCTCTTGCACTGGAAGACTCTGTATGCTTCGGATGATTGGGAATAAAGTATAATGTGCTCTAGTACATGGCACCTGCTATGTCTTTAAACTCCCCATTGATCCCAATCTCTTACCTCCCTTACTGTATTTCTCTCCCCCACCTTGAGAGAGAGTCCAAAAAGAATTGCTTGTGATCACTACCTCCGATTCTCCCTCTCCTGTTCCTGCCACAACCCGTTATCACTTCTCCGTCCTCATTTTATTTGACCTCTTGGCACAGTCAGCCACTGTCTCTTTGTTGACTCACGCCTTTCTCTTTGTTTCTGCAACACCATGCTCTCCTGGTTTTCTTTCCCTACTTACTGCTGCATCCTGCCTCTTTACCCCCTCTCCTCCCCTTGCCTGGCCTCTAAATGCTGGAGTACCCAGGCTGGTCCTAGGCCACCCTAAGGCTTCACATTTACACTTTCACTGCTCACCTGCTTACTGGTCATCGGGGCCTTCAGTTTTCATATCTGCATGGGGACAGGCCAGGAGGCAGTGGCCTAAATAAGATAGAATGGTAAACGTTTTTGTGGGCAAACCTGAGAGTGTTCAAAAAATGGCGTCCTCTGTGAAACGCTGGGCTAGAAAAATACGCAAAGGAAGATGACAAAGCTTTCTTGGCCTGAGACTCTAGAGGACTTCGAAATGTATTTTAAATGATTAAGAGTATAATCAAGGGAAATGAAACTGAAACAAATTACTAAATCTCTACCCCTAACAAAAGGGATAGATTTAAAAAATACTAAACTAGAACTTTTAGAAATTAAAAACATAATCATTAAAATGAAAAATTCTTGAATGAATTAAAGAATGGATTAAGTACAGTTGAAGAGCCCGTTTTGAACTGGAAGATAAAGGAACTGATTTCAAAGTTAGCACTGAGAGGTAAAAAGATGAAAAATAGGAAAGAGGGGTTAAGAAACATGGAGGGTAGAATAAGAAGGTCCTACATATGTGGAGAAGGAGAAAACAGAAAACTATTGAAAGAGCAAGTAAACGAGAATTTTCCAAAAGCGATGAAAGATGTAAATTCTCAGATTCCAAGGTCACAAGTCCGAAGTAGGATAAAAATAAATAAATCCACGCTAGACACATCACAGTGAAACTGCAGAACACCAAAGAGACACACGTGATCATAAAGGCAGCCACAGAAGAAATGTGCATCGTCTACAAAGAAATTACAGTTATACTGACTTCTTTTTGTTTGTTTGTTTCTTTGTTTGTTTTGTTTTTTGAGATGGAGTTTTGCTCTTGTTGCCCAGGCTGGAGTGCAACGGCCCGATCTCGGCTCACCGCAACCTCTGCCTTCCGGGTTCAAGTGATTCTCCTGCCTCGGCCTCCCAAAGTGCTGGGATTACAGGCGTGAACCACCACGCCCAGCCTATACTGCCTTCTTAAAAGCAACAAGAGAAGCCAGAAGACTATAGAAAAATAGCTTCAATGAGCTGAGAAAAAATAATTGTCAACCTGTCATTGCACATTCAGTGTAAATATCATCCAGGATTAAAGACTTGTATGTCTGGGTTCCTACTTCATAGTACCTGTTATTTGAAAGAATAATAGAGACCTCAAACTTAACATGGTCAAAATAAGAACTCTTAATTCTTCCCCCAAACGTGATCCCGAATTTCCTTCCACCTCCGTCTTCCTCATCTCAGTAACTGCTTTCACCATCCACTCAGTTGCTCAAGCCAAAAATGAGTCATCTTTGGTTCTTCTCATTGTTTCATTATTTCTCCACGTCTAGCTCATCAGCAAGTCCTGCAATATTATCTACAAAATGCCTTGTGAACCTGTTTCTTCTGTCCCCATCTACCATCCAAGTCCAAGCCCTCCGTAGTTTCTCTACCTGATCTCTCCTGCAGATTTCATCTCTCTTATACCTCTACAAACTATTCCCTATACAGCAGATAGAGGATCATTTCAATTAGAAAATATTCTATGTTATTAACGTTACATACATTATGTTTTGTAGTTTGCAAAGCATAATAAAATAACACTTGTGAACTCACCCCACAACCGAAGAATTAGAAGAATGTTCCTGAAAAAAATAAATCTGAGTGTGTTACTCTCCTGCTTACAACCTCTAATGGTTTACATTACCCTTGAAACGCACTTCACCAAACTCCTGGTCTCCCTGCCTCTCTATGTTCTCCTCATAGCAACCTTTCTATTTCTAGAATACGCCCCAGGGCCTTTGCACTTGCTGATGACTCGGCCTTAGATCATCAGAAGGATGGCTCTTTGTGTCATTCAGGTCTCAGTTCAAATACCACCTTCCCAATGAGGCCCGCCCTGACCACCTTTCCACATGACGTGTGTTTCGTTTTCTTCACAGTACGTATTACCATTTAAAGGTATCGAACTCATTTTGTGGTTTGTTCCCCGTCTCCCTCCCATAAGCTCCATGAGAACAGACACCGTGTCTGTCTTGTTATTCCCAGGTTTATCCTTAATGGCTAAAACAAAGTGGGTGCTCCATCAATAATTGCTGAGTAAATAGGCAAGCCAGCACAGCTGAACTCAGTTGTAAATAGTGAATTGTGGTCAACACTGCCTTATTATTGGACTCTCCTTTGAGCTCTTTGTTATGGAGCTCATGTTATTCTTTTATGAGGATTTCATCACAGTGATTGCTCCCAGAATCTTTAGAAACGTTATAGGTGGCATATTATTCCAGCGTCCCTAAATCTACCTTGATTTGGAGAATTGGAGAAAACTTCAGATTTGCACCCAAAACCTCCTCTCACTCTGAATAAAGCTAAGCCCTTGGGCTGTATCCTTCTTAAAAAGTGACTGCTGGGTACAATAGCAAAGACCTGGAACCAACCCAAATGCCCATCGATGATAGACTGGAAAAGAAAATGTGGCACATACACACCGTGGAATACTACGCAGCCATAAAAAAACGATGAGTTCGTGTCCTTTGTAGGGACTTGGATGAATCTGGAAACCATCGTTCTCAGCAAACTGACACAAGAACAGAAAATCAAACACGGCATGTTCTCACTCATAGGTGGGTGTCGAACAATGAGAACACGTGGACTCAGGGAGAGGAGCATCACACACTGGGGGCAGTTGGGGGGGTGTAGGGGAGACACAGCAGGGGGTGGGGAGGGAGGGGAGGGTAGAGAGGGATAATATGGGGAGAAATGCCAGATATAGTATTTATCTAAAGTAAAATAAATAATTTTTTTTTAAAAAGTGAGTGCTGGGAAGGTGACCGGCACTATTTTTCCCTGATTCCTCTAATGAGTTTAGCCAGATTATAAGATTCTAGATCATTTTGTGTGTTCTCCCATGGGTTGTTAATAAAGCACACAAGACCTTTCTACTTATGTGCTTGCTTAAACTATAGGTGGTTTTAGATCATGAGAAAATCTCATGTTGCCCAAACACTTCTAGGAATCCTGTACAATGGCCCGGGGTTCCATGCCTCTTCCACAAATTTGTTTCTGTATGGAGCATCACCAAATGCGAACACTGGGCTGTATGCTGGGAATAATGCTGCAGTGGTTCTCAGACGTCGACGCACATGCCAGCTACCTGTGGTGTTGGTTAATCACGCAGCTTTCTGGGCTCTAGCCTCACTTTGGTAGGTTTCAGGTAGCGCCCAAGACTTGTGCGGGAGGTCTGCCAAGCACACTCAGACAAACACCTGAGGGGGATTGGCTGGCATTTGTAAAAGTACAAGAAACACAGCCCGATTCTCGTGTCCGATACGAGTACCCATCACCGCCTCCAGAGCAAAGCTCTCATAAAACACTGAGGCTCCAAGATTGCCCAAATGGTGGGCGTCAGTTCTCTTTTCCCAGCACCACTGCTTACAGAAAATTCCGCTCTACATAGCTAATCATTCCTAAAAAATTAGATTGCTACAGATGTAGCAGATAGCCAAAGTTAGTTCTTTAAATCAACAGGATGTATACATTAATTAATAGGATATATATATTGAGATTATATAGATCCTATTAATTTAAAGAATGCACTTTGGCTATCTGCTACATCTGTAGTAATCTAAGTTTAAACATATGTGTAGCAATCTCAATATAAATATATATATATATATATAGAGAGAGAGAGAGAGAGAGAGACAGAGAAAGAGAGAGAGAGCAATTTAAGCAGAAAGTACAGACAGCTCCCTCGTGCCCCAGCGTTCCCATTTCCCCCGTGATTAACACCTCACATTAAATAGTATGGTAACTCCACTAAAGTCAATGAACCAATATAGACGTCTAATTATCAACTAACAGCCATGGTTTGCAGGAGGGGCACTCTTGATGTTTTCTGTGCTCCGAGCTTTGACAAATGCATAATGTCCTGCATCCACTGTGACAGCATCACACAGAATGCTTTCACTGCTCTCACAACCCCCCGTGCCCTGCGGCCTAGCCATCCCTCCTTCCCTGCCTCCAAATGGCATATTTAATTTTGACAGATGCTCTCAAATGATCGAAACTAGCTTCATTATTCATTTTCTTGTTTTTATAAATATTATTAGTCTCAGAGTAAGAATTTGGATAAGTCTTTGAACTTTATACAATCTAGTTTTTATAGCATTGCTATCACTACCATATCAGCATAAACAGCACCTGGAAGTCATTTCCAGGAGCCCTTGGGTGTCGGCTGGGCTGCATTCCAGAACTGCTCCGGCCCCGTGCTGTGTGCCTTCCCTGAAATGCCTCTGGTCCTCAGATCCATCACAGTTAGGCTCCGGGCTGTGATCCCCCATTAGTACCCAAGAAGGGGGGTGTTCTATGGTGTGGGGTTTTATTAAAGTGCACATCAGGGCCAGGTACAATGGCTCATGACGATAATCCCAGCACTTTGGGAGGCTGAGGTGGGAGGATCACTTGAGGTCAGGAGTTCAAGACTAGCCTGGGCAACATAGTGCCTACAAAACTTTTTTTTGTTTGTTTTTTACTGAGCCGGGTGTGGTGGTGCATGCCTGTAGTCTCAGCTACTCAAAAGGCTGAGGCTGGAGGACCACGTGAGCCCAGGAGTTCGAGGCTACAGTAAGCTATGATTGCACCACTGCACTCCAGCCTGGGCAATAGAGCCAGACCCTGCCTCAAAAAAATAAAATAAAGTTTATGTTGACCTACAGCCTGGCCCAAGTCTTCCTTACAGAACATATGCCCAAAGAATTCTATAACTAGCTGTGTTCTAAGGCTCAAGTTTTGGGGGTAACCACACCCTCTCCAGACACCTGGCTGCAAGGAGAGAGGAAGAAAGTCACAGCCTAAATGGATGTGGCTGGGACGACAGTGGTCCTCTAGAAGGCCCTGAAAGGCCTTGGCAGACATGCTCCTGAAGGGCCTTGCAGGTGACTTTATTGCTATACTGACCCACTGCACATGGTATTGGGTTTTGCTTCTGGTCATCCCCAAGAGGTGATCTGCACGGGGCCCTACCCTCCCGTCTCCTCCAACTCCTGTTTATCATGAAAACGCTAACGGACAGAGAAGTCTTCTGTGCCTCTAGGTGGTGAAAATGACCAGATTTGGTTGTGAGGTTATAGTGGACACTAGAGAGCAGCAAGAAAAAAAAGATGTGACTATAAACTTTCCATTCTCACCGTTATTTTGAGACCTGAGTGCAATGTTTAATTTTTTCAACAGAAAAGGCGGCATGAGGAAGAAGTTAACCCCAGGGAGCCTGTGAGAATTTTTTGCGTGGACAATGGCGCTCAGGGTCTGTTTCATTGTTTGTGCTCCCTGTAGATACCTGGATGATTCTCGGGCCTCAGTGTGTTCTCTCTCCCTCCCTGCCAAGCACAAACGGATGATGCGCACTGCCCAGCCAAAACCAGGACAGAACGTCTTTTTCCCTGTAGGAATGCACACCCAGTGCCAATTCCAAGGCTCCTGCCTGGGCCCCGTTCAGGCAGTGCTGGGTGAGCAGCAGGCTCTGGCCCACCTGACACAGACGAAGATCCCCAGTGACCACTTTCCTGACATGGCAGAGGCAGCAGCGGCAAATCCACGAGCGCTGATTACACCTGGGAGCTCAGACTGTGGCTTGAGTTTCAAAGGAGAGTGGAGAGAGTCACGGCCCTCCATGAAGGATTGCTTCCACCCGAGGGGGGCTGGTGAACCTGAATCACTCTGCTGGATGGTACTGGGGGTTACTGCAGTCCACACTCCTCCCCCTCACACCCCTCCCTCCTCGCACCCCTCACCCCTTGCCACCTTTCCCTTCTCATCCTCCCCCCTTGCACCCCGCCATCCCCCACACCTGGCTGACACCCACTCCTGAGTCACTGTCAGCTCCAGGACTCAGAATCGGCATCCTGGGTGTTTGGCAGGAGCCAAAGGAGCATCTTACAGGATCTCAGTTTCACAGATGGGAAGAGAGCAATTCAAGCAAATGTGACTTCCACATTTGCTTGAAGTCACCCATCAGCCTTTATGTCAATTACAGCATAGTGCCCCAGGGGATATGGACTCATAGGGTACTTGGTGTTTTCCAACCATAGGGGGGACTCTGGCACAAATAAAGTTTGCCACTAGGACCGTCTGTCCCCGTGGTCTGTGCCCTGTCCCACTCCTGTGACACACTCTCTACCCACAAGAGAGTGGCCAAGAGTGGTGGCTGAGCGTGACCACCTGCCTGCCCCCGGTTATTAAAGGCCACCAGAGAACAAGCCTTGAGTGCTACAGAAAAGGGTGTCGAGGACACATGTCCCCAGCTGCCATCAAAGAGAATCATTTCACATGATTTAGACCATAAGCAAACTCTTCCACCTTTGTGTTTTAAAATAACAGCTTTATTGAGATATGCATCACTTGCCATGAAACTTACTGTTTTAAAGTGTACAGCCCAGGGTTTTCAGTGTATTCACAGGGTTGTGCAACCATCACCCCTCATTTCAGGACATTTGTGTCACTCCAAAAAGAAACCTTTCACACATCATTTTCCTCTCCCCACAGCCTCTGGCAACTACTATCTATTGTGTTTCTGTGGATTTAGCAGTTACGGGCATTTCATATATGTGGAATCACACTGCACGTACTTTCATGACTGACCTCTGTCATTCAGCATGATTTTACGAGGTTCACCACTTCGGAGCAGGCATCTGTGCTTCCATCCTTCCTAAGGCTGAATAGTATTGCACTGCATGGATAGGCCACGTTTAGTTTATCTGTCTGTTGGCTGATGGACGTTGAGTTTCTCCACTTTTTGGCTAGTATGAATCACGCTGCTCTGAGCACATGTGTACATGCCTCTATATGGACATGTGTTTTCCCTTGCTTTGGGTATGCCTGAGGGTGGAATTGCTGGGCCTCCTTCTTTCTTGATGAGTGGAGCACGCCTATGTGCCCATCCCCGAATCTCTGGTGTATAGAAGCACTGCCCGAGCTCATCTGTGCCCTGAGTCACAGGGCTGTGCATCATTACCAATTGCCCTCTATGTGCCAGGGATTTATCAATGAGTAAGACAAAGCCCCTGCCCTCATTAACTCACAATCTGTGTCCTTCTGTGCCATCCCCACCATCCCACCTTGGTCAGGCCCAGTGTCCAGGTGTCTTCAACTGCCAACCTGCCCCCTATTTTGTTGCCCTTAAGTTCATCCAGACATCAGGGTGCCCTATTGAAAATGCTGGTTAATATGACCTCCCTGCTCTAATCCCCATGGTGGAGTCCCTGTCATCAATGGGATAGAGCTGGTGTGACTGCACCAGACCAGTCAGGTTCAACTTTTATGAAAGGAAGTTGTGAGTTGCTTTTCAGTTGCCATGGACCCCTAAGTTGAAGGTCATGTAACCTGAGTGAGGGAATGTGCTCTCTTTCCAGGTCCACAAGGGGGCGTAGTTTTAAGGGCAAGAACTTCCCAGCACCATGCCCCTCCTCCCATGCTTCTCCATCCAGGAGATTTAATGGTTTCTGTTTTAATTTTTGTGGGCATGGGAAAGGGTCAAAAGGCAATCACTCTAGCAGAAGTTTAAAGGAACGCTTCTCATTGGCCAGGGGGTCTTGGAGAGGGAGGGAATTCCTCCCAGGTTAAAAGTCCTTGTTCCCACACCCAGCCGGATTTCCCCTCTGGACTCACCTTCCACACTCTTCGTGGAAGTTTTCTGTCTTCTTCTATTCTCTTTCTCTTCCTAAATAAATCACTTTCTGCAGACTCTGTTTTGGGTCCGGTATTTATTTTACAAGTGCACCTGCCATGGTCCCCGCTCTCATTCTTGAGAGAGCAGGAGACCAAGAACCTTGGAGAAACATCCTCTCAGGGGAACTGAAGGCTCCCCTGAACCCCTGAACCCCAACATGAGCATGCCCGGATGAACCAAGCATGCAACTATGGGCAGAACCTAAGTGCTCAGACTGAGGAGCAGGGACTGAATTAAGAAGCAGAACCCACATGGCGGGATCCAGGATCTAATCAGATTGAGCTTTGGCATCACCCATGGCAGCATGCAGTCAGATCACGTCTCCCAGCATCACCTCGTTGCAAGATCCAATCAAATCACACCTCATTACCCTATGCTTATAAAATCCAGCCCAGCCCCTAGCCTGGGGAGACAGAGTTGAGTGGTTGTTTTCTGTCTCCTTGCCAGAGTGCCGGCAAAAAAGATTTTCTTTTCTCAAAAGCCCATACCATGGTATTGGCACATTGGGCAGTGAGCCCACTGATTGCTTGGTAACACAGGGACACTCTGGGGCCCACACAAGCTGGGAATGATGCAGCCTTTACCTGCTGTTCCAGCTGCATCTGAGCCCAGCATCCCCTGAAGGAGAACCTCCATGTGCACAGAGCTGCATGTGGTTCTCAGACACCTTCTGGCTGTGTTCAGCTCCTGTGGATTCCTTCAGAGCCACTCCCTCCCATTTCCTCATCCAACGGCCCAGCAAGTGCCTACTATGCACCAGACACTGGGATTCAGCAGTAAATCACACAAACATGATCCCCACCTTATCCTTCTCCTAGGGCCCTTATTAGTCCAAGGCTTACCTCCCTTCTCGAATCTTCTGTGAACTCACGTGCTCCCTCTCAGCTCAGGGCCACTGATGGAGGAAGCAAGAGAGAACCCTTGTGCTCAGGAGGCTGATGGAGCTGATGCAAAGCCCACCTTGGCCTCTTCTTAACCGGAAGATTTTACCAAGTCAAATAACCTTTGAACTGCAATTTCCTGGATTGTGAAATGCCCAAAGGACGCTGAGCATGAACTAAATAATGCAAGTGTGACGTGTGCAGCATGGTGCTGGCTCGTCTCCGGAGGCCGTTGGGAAACTGGCACCTGTTTTTGCCGGGGCTTGAGCATGGAACACACTAATTTCCCCAATGGCTTTATCACATTGTGTCACTTTTTATTTACATGTTCTTTCTCAGAGAATCTCAAGGGAAGCAATGATTTATTAATTGTGGAATCCTTTGTTCCTGGCACATTCCTTGAAAATAAACCATTGGCTTGCTTTCCACTTATTTTCTTAATTACCCCTGAGAGGCAGAGATTGGAATCACACTACACTGGGCAGCTCCATGTTTTCCTGGTAACCGCAGGACAATCCCAACGCACAGAGAAGGAACCTGAATGGCTTAGGTCGGCCACACCGAGACAGACACCCGTGGTGATGACATTCAGTGCCCTCCACCCCACAGACTGGCCTGTCTTCACAGTGGTCTCCCCTCCCCACACTGAGCCCTCGAACTTCCTGTTTCCAGGGATGAGAGTGCACCCAGCCCTGCTTGTCCATTAGGACAGATGCCAGGGCCTTCTGCACGCCATCTGACCTCTGCAATATGCTGCTTCCTAATGAGGGACAGGAATCGGGTCCAGTTGCTCACACTTCTAATTTCAGATAGGCAACCTCAGTGAAGTTCTGCCATCAGGCTAAGGCCCCCCTGATCCTCGACCTGTGCTGCACAAAGAATCACCTGGGGATCTTAGAATATACTGCTTCCTAGCTACCGCCCCGTCATTAGTGTGACATAGGGTTTTTTTTTTTTTAAAGCTCCCCAGGGATTTGTAAATGTCTACCTCACTGAGAACCCGTGGGTGAGCTCACAGGGCAAAGAGCCTTTTGAGGCTGCCCCCCCCGCCGCCCCCCACAGTTGCTCCCTCACCTCCAGCTGTGGGGCCACTCACAGCGCCGGGCCATCACGTTCATTGTGTTGTTAGAGACCAGGGTTAAAAGCACTCGTCTGTAATATCCAGGACAGATAAGCTGGCAGTGGCTGCTCAAACCCTTACACACAGGTTAGTATTTGGGGAGGTGAGGTCAATTTTCCCATTATGGAATGCTGCAGTTTAAAACGCAAGCAAACAAACAAAAACAAGGAAAAAGTCAGCTTTTTAAAACTAAGGTAAAATTTGCCCTCAACTTCCTGGTCCTGCTTGTGCTCTGCTACTGGAGCGGCAGAAGCAACTCACTTCCCTGCTTCCGTGCACCTGTTTCATGTAATGTATTTTGCAGAGATTCGAAGACAGGGTCCCCAACTGTGGGCAGCTTACAGCCTGAGGCTAGAGACAGACACCCCTGAACAGTGAACAATTCTGCAAGGCGCCTGGCAATAGGACTATGCGAGGAGGGAGTAGGAACAAGGTGCTATGAGGTGGGGTGGAGGAGGAAATGAATTCCACCTGGGAGAAGTAGGAATGCATATTTCAGTGGGGTCTGGGGCAGGTGCATGCAGGGAAGCACCCTGTGGGCATGGGCAGGTTTGTGGGTAGGTGTGGGCAGGAGTGGGCAGACATGGGCAGGGCACGGGGCTTGTCCAAGCCAGATGCCATTAGGCACAGGTGTCTGTGGTGGGGGACACCATGGAGACAGAGAAGGTCCACTGGGGTCCCATGGAGGCGCACCTCGTAGGGCACGCTAACTCTAGTCCGATGCAAGGTGCTCAAGGTTGAAGGCAGAGGAGTGGTGTGACTGACCTGTGTTTGGGAGAGGGTTGGGAAGAGAGGCTGCCAGACGACAGGGGCTGAAATTGTCCTGTAATAGTCCAGGTCAGGAGTGTTAATGATGCCCCAGCTAGGGCAGTGACTATGGCAAGGAGAGTTTAACATGTGACTCAGCTCAGCAAACACTGGGAACTCACTATCTGTAAAGCAGGACACGGCCAGGCGCGGTGGCTCATGTCTGTAATCCCAGCACTTTGGGAGGCCGAGGTAGGTGGATCATGAGGTCAGGAGTTCAAGACCAGCCTGACCAAATTGGTGAAACCTCGTCTCTACTAAAAATACAAAAATTAGCCAGATGTGGTGGCGCGCACCTCCCAGCTACTTGGGAGACTGAAGCAGCAGAATCGCTAGAACCCGGGAGGCGGAGGTTGCAGCGAGCCAAGAAGATCGTGCCACTGCACTCCAGTCTGTGCAACAGAGAGAGACTCTGTCTCAAAGAAAAAAAAAAGGACACATCATGGAGACAGCCCTCAAATGCTTGGAAGACGATAATCATGCCCCTGTGCTGTGGCAGGGTCTTTTTTTTTTTTTTTTTTCTGAGACAGAGTCTTGCTCTGGTGCCAGGTGCCAGGCTGGAGTGCAGTGGCTTGATCTCAGCTCACTGCAACCTCCGCTTCCCAGATTCAAGCGAGTCTCCTGCCTCAGCCTCCCGAGGAGCTGGGACTACAGGGGCGCGCCACCACACCCAGCTAATTTTTGTATTTTTAGTAGAGACGGGGTTTCCCACGTTGGCCAGGATGGTCTCAATCTCTTGACCTCATGATCTGCCTGCCTCGGCCTTCCACTCTGACTCCACGCGCCTGTCTCCACTCTGTCTCCACGCGCCTGTGTCCACTCCGACTCCACGTGCCTGTATGCACTCCGATTCCACGTGTCTGTATGCACTCTGATTCCACATGCACTCACCCCATGCTCCGCCCATGTTCGCTACTCTTACTAAGAGTCTTGCCCAGCCTTCAAAATACAGCTTGCGGCTTCAGTAAGGAGTCCGTCAAGCGTTATGTCCTCACAAGGTCTCTTTCCGCCTGAGCACTGTGGCCTCATCATCTCTACAAACACCTTAGCGTGTGTGTAACCATAGTGTGGAAGGCCACGGATGGTCCTCCGATGGCTTCCTGTGTAATTGCCATGAAGCTCCGGTTAGATCAAGAGCTCCATAGAAGGAACTGGGACCAGGTCTGTTGTTCTTGAATTCCTGACAGTTCTGTAACTCGGTGCTGAAAACAGAAAAACCACTCAGCTCCTACCCTGGGAAAGCTGGCTTCCTCTATGCTGAAGGGGAGAACAGTGCCAGCCCTGCTTGTGTGTGTATGTGTGCTGTTGTTGGGCTCTAGATCAAAAGAGTTAATATGGGCCGGGCACTATGGCTCAGGCCTGTAATCCCAGCACTTTGGGAGGCCAAGGCGGGTGGATCACCTAAGGTCAGGAGTTCAAGACCACCCTGGCCAACATGGTGAAACCTCATCTCTACTAAAAATGCAAAAATTACGCAGGTATGGTGACGGGTGCCTGTAATCCCAGCTTCTCAGGAGGCTGAGGCAGGAGAATCGCTCGAACTCGGGAGGCACAGGTTGGAAAGAGCCAAGATTGCGCCACTGCACTCCTGCCTGGGTGACAGAGCGAGACTCTGTCTCAGAAAAGAAAAAAAAAAGAGTTAATATGCAGGAAAAGGCACTGTGATCTTTACTTGAACTCCTGTTGAGCAGCAGCTGTTCTTACTCCCAAGTCACCCTGCAAACGAGCCAGTGAACCTGCCTGTCCAGCCTGGGCCTGGGATCTTCCGCGCAGGGCTCCCTCTGCTCTGTGGAGACATGACCGGGAAGCGTTTCAGGTAAACAGCTGAGGAGCAGCAAGCGCAGCATGAAGCATGAAGACGGGAGGGGAGCACTGGCATGCATGCGACTTGGGCCTCACTGCAGGAATTAATGACCGTGGCGCTGGTGCAGATGTCTTGTTTCCGTGCTTCTCCAGAGCAAACAGCGTTGGGTAAGAGGGCCACGCCCCAAAACCTGGAAGCTGAGTCCTTCTTTTCTTCCTCTTGGTGGGCACAGTCTTGACCGCTCACGAAAGCCAGACCTGAGGCACCTTGGCTGACTCAGTTATTCCAGGCTGGTTGTGCGGACACCGCAGCCACACATGAGGGAGCCGACTGGTGAGTTTCGGCTCGAGACGGCAGAAACCATGGGGCGGCATTCAGCAGTTTCCCTGGGTCACGCTCCTCACTCCTGGGAAAGGGAAGAGAAGGTAAGAGAATTTTCTATGTTTTGGACATCTGTCTCTAACATAAACCCAAATTCACTCAAAATCAAAATTTTCATCAGAAACTATTTCCCCTAGGAAAGTTGACGTGGTGCTGCTTAAGAAATCACAATTAAAATGTGCACAATAAGAATTCACAATAAAGGCCAGGCTCACCCTGTAATCTCAGCACTTTGGAAGGCTGAGGCAGGTGGATCATTTGAGGCTGGGAATTCGAGACCAGCCGGGCCAATGTGGTGAAACACCTTCCCTACTAAAAATACAAAAATTACCCAGGCGTGGTGGTGCACGCCTGAAATCCCAGCTACTCAGGAGGCTGACGCATGAGAATCAGTTGAACGCAGGAGGTTGAAGTGAGCTGAGATCACACCACTGCACTCCAGCCTGGGCAACAGTGAGACTCTGTCTCAAAATAAATAAATAAATAGATATAAAGGCTCATGTCAATGCCATGATTAAATCTTACTTTATTTAATATTTGTTTAAAAAAAAAGAATTCACAATAAAAACACTGCCTTCATTGCTTTAGTGTTGTTATAAAGGAATACTAGAGGCTGGGTTATTTATAAATAAAAAAGGTTTCTTTGGCTCATGATTCTGATGTCGAGAAAAGTTTGAGTTTGGGCATCATCTGGTAAGGGCTGCAGGCTGCTTCCACTCATGGAAGAAGGTGAACAAGAGCAGGTGTGTGTGAAGATTACGTGGAGAGAGGGCAAGTGAGAAGGGAGAGGGAGGGAGAGGGCAGGAGAGGGAGGGAGGTGGAGGGAGAGGGAAGGAGGGGGAGGGAGGCGGAGGGAGGGGGAGGGAAGCAGAACCAGGCTGTCTTTAACAACCAACTCGCATGGGAACTAACAGAACTCACTCATTACCTTACGGAGAGCACCAAGCCATTCATGAATGATGCACCTCTAGGACCCAGCACCTCCCATCAGATCCTGCCTGCAACACTACAGCTTAAGCTTCAACATGAGGTTTGGGGGACAAACAACCAAACTATAACAAACACATTGACAGCATGTCCAGTTAGATGACCAAAGTTTAGGATAATTCTGCACCTTGGTTTGGGTTGATTTCTTTTTTTTTTTGAGAAGGAACCTTGCTCCGTCTCCCAGGCTGGAGTGCAACGGCACGAACTCAGCTCACTGCAGTGTCTGCCTCCTGGGTTCACGAGATTCTCCTGCCTCAGCCTCCTGAGTATCTGGGATTACAGGCACATGCCACCATGCCTGGCTAATTTTTGTATTTTTAGTAGAGGCAGGTTTCACCATATTTGCCAAGCTGGTCTCAAACTCCTGACCTTAGGTGATCCCCGTACCTCGTCCTCCCAATGTGCTGGGATTACAGGCATGAGCCACTGTGCCCAGAGGTATGGGTTCTTAGTGCAGACTTTAATACAAGTGAGGTTCCAAAATTCATACACCCTCTGCCCATTCATCCCATCCCTGTGATATTCACTGGGATAAAATTGTGATTTATCATGAATTTGAGCAAGAACAGCCCACAGCTAGATTTCCTTAAATCTGCCTCTATTTCTTGTTCATTCCTCCTTTTCTATGCAAATTCTTATTTGTAGTAAGTAGTGCCACTCTTTTCCAGATCCCATGTGTAATTAATTGTAGCAAAATATGTGCTAAAAGACCATATTTGTGGCTCTGAATATTAAAATCCAAAGATGACCAGAAAATAATTGTTAACAATTCTGGATGGTCATCCCAGAAAAATGACTCTGGCTCAGGAGGTGACATTTTTCAGACAATAGCAAAGGAGGCTTGGTGATCCACTTGGTTCTGGTGTTTAGGATACGAGAGTGATCCTTGAGGCTACATAGGATTTGGTGTTTTGTTGTTGTTGTTCTTGTTTTTCCATACCAAAAATGTAGGCCTGTGGATGCTGATGAAACTCCAGGTCACACAGTGCCCAAAGCAGGCGTTTGTGTGCTCGGGTTACCACTGGGTCATAAAAGAGTCACAGGGCAACTCCAGCCTCGGCTCGTGAGTTTGGTTTAAGGGGAAAGTTGGAGGCTTTGCGTTGATGTGCACGATCGTGTTTCACCTGGGTCAAATCATTGTTCATCTTTCCCACTGAAGGCCCACCCCACAGGCAGTTTTTGCACTTTTTGATGTTGGCATCAGCAAAGCTGTTGTACATGAGGTGGGGACCTGACATAGCTCTTCAGCTTCCCAAATCAGGGAGGGAGTCGCTTCCCTGACCTGGGCACAGTTAAATACATCCACAGCCCAGTATGGACAACTTACTCTAGGTGATAGCACGTGGTGGAGGAAAGGCCAAGGTTTCCAGAACAGTACGTCTTTTACAGAAAGAGCAATACTTCCTAAAAGTGCTGAGGTTGCCACAGCAGACAAGAAAAATGAAATTCAAGTGTAAATTTGTATGAAAGAGAGGGAGAAGGACTCTTCCAGGAACCATTCAGAAAACGATGAGATAAATCACTGACTGGGAGAAGATACTTGCAGGATACATTATCTTCCAAGGATATAAAGGACTCCTACAAATTTGATAAACAAGCAAGCCATTAAAAATGGAAATTCAGAGGCTGAAGACAGAAGACCACTTGAGACCAGGAGTTGGAGACCAGCGTGGGCAACATAGTGAGGCTCTATCTCTAAAATAATTTTATATAAAAGTTTTTTAAAAATTTAATTTAAAAAAATGGAATTCAGGAAATAGAATTTCCCAGAAGAAGATATACATATGGTCAAAAGCACATGAAAAGATCCTCAACAACATCATCAGAAAATGTTAATTACCATGTTAGGGTATCTTCACACCCACTAAAATGGCTAAAATTGAGATAAACTGTATTAAGTGCTGACAAAGATACGGAGCAACTGAAATTCTTTTTTTTTTTTCCAGACAGGGTCTCACACCATTGCCCAGGCTGCAGTTGTGGGGCACTATCATGGTTCACTGCAGTCTCAACCTCCTAGGCTCAAACAATCTTCTCACTTCAGCCTCCTGAGTAGCTGGGACCACAAGTGCACACTACCACACCACACTGATTTTGTTATTTTTACCTTTATAGAGACAGGGTGTCTGTATGTTGCCAGGACTGGCTGGAACCCTTATACCTTGCTGGTAAAAATAGAAAATGGTGCCACCATATTGAAAAACAGTTTGGCCATTTCTTATAGACTTACTGTTCATTTGTTCCATTTCTAGACATAGTAACAGAAACATGTTTTCATAAAAAGACTTGTATGCAAATGTTCACAGAAGCTTAATTCACAAAAGCCAACACTTGAGGGTTAAAAATAAAACTGCCCAGGTGTCCATCAGTAGGTGAATGGAAAAACCATGGACTGTCCATACCATGGAAACTCTACCATGCTCAACTGTAAAAAAAAAATGAATACACACCTACTCATGGTGACTCTCAAAAAATCACTTTGTGAGCAAAAGAAGCCAGACACAAAAGAGTGCACGCTGTACGATGACATTTACATGAACTTCTAGAGCTGGCGGAACTAATCTCTAGTGATAGAAATCAGATAAGTCGTTGCCTGGGACAGAGGTTTGGAGGGAAAATTGGAAAGAGCGCAAGAGAACTTTAAGTGGAAATGTTCCATATCTTGATTGGGATGGTGATTACAAAATTGTACATGTTAGTCAAAATTCACTGAAGCATACGCTTAAACTGTGTGCATTTCATTGTATGTAGATGAAGACGGTTAGCTCATCTACAAAGGACTGCTTCAGAATTAGTCGCCTGGGGACTGCTCTGTCTCAGGTTGGCAGGTCTTCATGTGGCTGTTACAGATATTGGTTCCAAGATTTAGCAATCACACCATCACAATTACACTGAATGGGACTCATTTTTATTGGATTTTGGTATATTCATCTTGGAAGTCAGGAAGTTACTTTGATTTTTCAACAGATTCTAAATTTAACCTAAAAAGTACTTTGAAGCGTGACTTTAAATTTTCCATGCAGTGGTGCTATGCCTTGGAGGAACTACTGATCTGGTGTTACAGGTCCCCAGAAAAGAGCATTTTAAAAAGGAAAAAACAGGCTGGTCAACATAGGGAGGCCCAGCTCTACAAAATATTTTTTAAAAATTAGCTGGGCCTGGTGGTTCATGTCTATAATTTCAGCTAGTCTGAGGCAGGGGGATATTTTCAGCCCAGGAATTTGAGGCTGCAGTGAGCTACAACAGTGCCACTGCACTCCAGCCTAGCGACAGAGCGAGACTGTTTAAAAAAAAATTAATAAAAAGAAAAGAAGGGTGGGATTCGATCCAAGATGGCTGAATAGGAACAGCTCTGGATTGCAGTTCCCAGTGAAAACACAGAGGGTGAGTGATCCTACATTTCCAAACGAATTTTTACTGCCCACAGACCAGGAGATTCCCAGGCGGAAAAGCGCCACGAGTTTCCAGCACGGCTGTTTCAGCCAGCGCAGCAGGTCTCTGCACAACACAAATCTGGGCACTGTTTCAACTGGCGACTGGAACGCCTGAGAGACAGAGTCACCCGTTCAACTGAAAAAAAGGGGGCTGAAACAGAGAGCCAGGTGATCTGGCTCGTCTGGTCCCACCCCCACAAAGACCAGCATCTGAAACACTCTGGACTGAGAGTTTCATAGCAAGTACAGCTGGACGCGGGACAGTCCAGCCCTGTTGGGGGGATGGGTGTCTGCCATTACCGAGGCAGTCCACCACTACTGAGGCAGTCTGCCATTACTGAGACATTCCACCATTGCTGAGGCAGTCTGCCATTAATGAGGCAGTCCACCATTACTGAGGCAGTCTACCATTACAGAGACAGTCTGCCATTACTTAGGCAGACCTTCATTACTGAGGCAGTTCTAACTATACCCCTATAAACAAAACTGCAAGGAAGTTCACACAGCAGCTGGGCAGAGCCCACAGCAGCTCAGCAATGCCTCTGCTGGCAGACTGTGACTAGGCTACCTCCTTGCTGGACAGGGCATCTCTGAAAAAAGGCAGCAGAATGACAGGAACTTATAAATAAAGCCCCACCTTCCCGGGACAGAGCACCTGGGGAAAAGAGGCTGTTATGAGTTCTGCTGCAGCAGACTTAAACATACCTGCCCAGCAGCTCTGAACAGAACAACGGAGCTCACAGCTCAGCACTTGAGCTCCTATAAGGGACAGACTGTCTCCTCAAGCAGCTCCCCAACCCCTGCATAACCAAAGAGACAACTCATTAAGGAGAGCTCAGGCTGACATTTGGCAGGTATCCTTCTGGGATAAAGATAACAGAAGAAAAAACTGGAAGCAACCCTTACTGTTCTGCAGCCACTGCAGGTGATCCCCAGGCAAGCAGGGTCTGGCGTGGACCTCCAGCAGTCCTACAGCAAAGGGTCCTGACTGTTAGAAGGAAAACTAAGAAACAGAAATAAATAACTTCATCAGCAACAAAATGGACGTCCACTCAGAGACCCCATCCAAAAGCCACCAACCAGAAAGACTACAAGTAGATAAATCCACAAAGATGGGAAGAAACCAGTGCAAAAAGGATGAAAATACCCAAAACAAGAACGCCTCTACTCCTCCAAGGGATCACAACTCCTCACCAGCAAGGGCACAAGGCTGGATGGAGGATGAGTCTGATGAATTGACAGAAACAGGCTTCAGAAGGTGGATAACAAGAAACTTCTCTGAGCTAAAAGAACATATTCTAAACCAATGCAAAGAAACTAAGAACTTTGAGAAAAGGTTTGACCAAATGCTAATGAGAATCAACAACTTAGAGAAGAATATAAATGAATTGATGGAGCTGAAAAACACGACACAAGAACTTCACAAAGCATACACAAGTTTCAATAGCCGAATCAACCAAGCAGAAGAAAGGATATCAGAGATTGAAGATCAACTCAATGAAATAAAATGAGAAGGCAAGATTAGAGAAATAAGAGTAAAAAGAAATGAACAAAGCCTCCAAGAAATCTGGAATTATGTGAAAAGACCTAATCTACGTTTGGTAGGTGTACCTGAATGTGACGAAGAGAATGAATCCAAGCTGGAAAATACTCTTCAGGATATTATCCAGGAAAACTTCCCCAACCTAGCAA
>CAUYLG010012123.1:0-15266 GCA_963573385.1 Cacajao melanocephalus
CTCATAAACCCCTTCTTATTTCCCAGTTGTTCTGTCCCAGGGAGTTAGGGCTTTATTTATGAGTTTCCATTGTGCTGCTGTCTTTTTTTTTTTCTTTTTCTTCAGGGCTGCCCTGCCTAGCAAGGAGGCAGCCTAGTCACAGTTTGCCTGCCTAGGCTTTGCTGGGCTGCTGTGAGCTCCGCCCAGCTGCTGTGTGAACTTCCTTGCAGTCCTGTTTATATGGGTGTAGTTAGAACTGCCTCGGCAGTGGCGGTTCACCTCTGTAATGGCGGACTCTCTGTAATGGCAGGTTGCCTCGGCAACAGCGGGTTGCCTTGGTAACGGCGAGTTGCCTTGGTAACGGCAAGCTGCCTCAGCAATGGTGGACTGCCTCCATAGTGGTGGAGTGCCTTGGTAATGGTGGACACCCCTCCCCCACAAAGCTGGACCATCCCGGGTTCAGCTGTGCTTGCTGTGAAACTCTCAACCCTGAGCGTTTCCAATTGCTGTTTTTCTTTTTGTGGGGGTGGGACCAGCTGAGCCTGATCACCTAGCTCCCTGCCTCAGAGTCGTTTTTGTTTTGTTGAACGATCAACTCTCTCCCAGGTATTCCAGTCACCTGATGAAAAGGCACCAGGATCTGTGTGATTTCCTGTGCAGTGACCCACTGCACCGGCTGAAACAGCAGCGCTGATATTCGTGGCGCTTTTTTGCCCGGGAATCTCCTGGCCTGGCTCCCTGTTTCAGACCACTTTTTAATCAGATGAATGGGTGATTCTGCCTTCCCGAAGCTCCACTTGCCAGCTTGAAAGGAGACCCAGACTAGCGTATTTTGTACGGAGAACTGCCATGCCGGGGCGCCGGCAAAACCGCTGTGCTGGCCAAAAGAGCCATGCTGGCAACCCGTAGGGCTCCTCTGCCTGGGAATCTCCTAGTCTGTGGGCAATAAAAATCCGTCTGTAAATGCGGCATCCACTCACCCTCTGCGCTTTCACTGGGAGCTGCAATCCTGAGCTGTTCCTAATCGGCCATCTTGGATCACACTCAAGAATAATGAATTCTTAAAGCAAACCCTAGTTTCTGTTACCTACATGTTCCCCACTCTTCAATAAGGGAGTTTCTTATTTTCAACTCACATTAAATATTCAGATTTAAGAACATGCCAGACAAAGAATATTTAGAATAAATATTTAAGAATACTTATAATATTTCTAGTAAACCTAATGTTCTTGAAAAATACATTTTTATTTTAGATGACATAGCCTAAATTCTTACTCTTATGGAAAATTCTTACTCTTATGGAAAATTCTTACTCTTATGGAAAATTCTTGCTATTATGAATTTGGAGTATCATTATATTTATTCTAGTTGACTTCTCACATATAAATTGGAGAAACAAGAGATTATAATTGTTAAGATCCCAGAGTTGGAACCAGGCTATTTGAGTCAAAATAATAGATCTGTTTCTTATTGGCTCTGTTTTATTGAGCAGGTTGTTTAACATCTCAGATCTTCATTTATCCTTAGTAAAATGGAGATCATATCTCCATATCTCCTATGAGGATTAAATAAATTAATGCATATGGAACACTTAGAATGTAGGATAACTGTTGTTAAATTTACTGTGTGTTTGTTATTAAGATTAATCTGTGATCCTATCCAGTGACAAAAATTTTATTTCACAAAACAGAACTCATTTAATTTCCCAGACACATTTGTTACAACTAGAATCCATATTAAAAAACACAAAAAGTCTTCTTAACATAATGTTCTATTTTCACTTCCCCAATATACTTTTTTCCTGAATCTATTTTCCTCTTGTTTAATTCATTCTACAACTAATGCATTCTGTTGCTAGTTAACCTTCTTTACCCCTAGATCTGCTGGTTGATATTGTCTTGTCAAATTTCACTTCAGATGTTCCCTCTTTTATTCTAAAGCCTAACTAAATGCTTGGATATAAATTATTGTCTCTCCACCTTTAAATCCCATAATAATTATTACTTCTTCTAATAGTAAAGATTGAATTTTGCTTGACTACTCTTATCTTCACCCAGATCTTTTTTGAATTTTATTTATAATTAACACATCATAATTGTACACATTTATGAAGAACAGTATGATGTTTCAATGTACTCACAAAAATTGTATAGTGGTCAAATCAGGACATTTAGTATATTCATCATTTTAAACCTCTATTATTTTCTTGTGAAGATATTCAAAATTCTTTCTTCTGCCTATCTCTAAATATATAATACATTATTATTAGCTACAGTCAGCCTACTATATAATAGAATACCAGAACTTATTCTTCCTATCTAAATGTAACTTTGTACCTGTTGGCCAACCTCTTACCATCCCTGACAAGTGCCCCTCAGCCTCTAGTAACCATTGTTCTGTTCTCTACTTCTATGAGAAAAAAATTTTTTAGACTCCACATATGATTGATCATGCTATATTTGTCTTTCTCTGTCCAGCTTATTTTATTTAATATGATGTTCTCCAGGTCCATCCATGCTGCCACAATGACAGAATATTATTATTTTGCAGAATAGTATTCCATTATATATATGTGTATAACAGTGTTTTCTTTATCCATTCATTTGTTGTTGGACACTAGTTGATTCCATCTCTTTGGCTATTGTGCATAATGCTGCAGTAAACACAAGAGTACAGATAACTCCTCAACACAGTGGTATTTTTTTTGTGTGTGTATATACTCAGTAATGAGATGTCTGCATCATATGGTAGTTCTATTTTTAATTTTTTGAAGAAACTTCATGTTGTCTTCCATAATGGTTTTATGAATAAGATTCTCATTGTTTCCGCATTTTTTCTAGAATTTATTATTTGCTCTCTTTTTGATAATGACCATTCTAACTAGGGTAAGGTGATATATCATTCTAATTTTAATTTGTGTTTCCCTGATGATAAGTGGCATTTTTTTTAAAAAAATATATAGCTGTTGCCCCTTTGTATGCCTTTTTTAGAGAAATGTCTATTCAGGCCTTTTGCCAATTTAATTTCTTTCTTTCTTTCTTTCTTTCTTTCTTTCTTTCTTTCTTTCTTTCTTTCTTTTTTTTTTTGCCTTTTTAGGTGTTTGAGTTTCTTATATATTCTAGATATTAACCACTTGTCAGATGCTTAGTTTGCAAGCATTTAAGTATTTTCCTGTATTCTGTAGGTTGTCTGTTCACTCTACTAATTATTTCCATTGGTGTGCAGAATAATTTTAGTTTGAATTAATTCCATTTGTCTACTTTTGTTGCCTGTGCTGTTTTGGTCTCATTTTAAAAATCCTTGTTCACTCTAATTTCATGAAGAATTTTTTTCCTGTCTTATTCTAGTAGTTTTATAGTTTCAGGTCTTACATTTACGAGGCCAGCATTACTCTCATACCAAAATCAGGCAAGGATACAAAAATACAGAAAACTACAGGCCAATATTTCTGCTAAACATACATGCAAAAATCCTCAAAATAAACACTAGAAAACTGAAATTAACAACATGTTACAAAGATTATTAACCATGATGAAGTGGGATTCACCTCCAAGGAACGCAAGGATGGTTCTACATACACGAATTAATATACAGAATACATCATATTAACAGAATCAAGTACAAAACCCACATAATCATTTCAATAGATACTGAAAAAGCTTTAGATAAAATTAAGATCTCTTCAAAGGTATGACGTTTCCAGATCCTCAACAAAATGGGTATGGAAACACCATACCTTAACACACACACAAAAAACCACCTATGACAAATCCATAGCTAACATTATACTGAACAGGAAAAGGCTGAATACTTCTTCTATGACATCTGGGACTCAGATCTTAAGTAACTCAGCCTCGTTTTCAAGATCTTTGAGTTGACGCCTTCTACATCACATGTATGAAGTGAATTTTTTAATACTTTGTTTCATAGATCATTTTTAAGTGATAAAACTAATGGTTTTAACATATTCAACATATCTTAATAACTCTATGTAGATGTAATTACTTGCATAATGTGTTATGTATTCATATTAAATTATTTTTTAAATAGTTTGATATATGAAAATTTAAACTTTACATTTACTTGGGTGCAGGTTTGCTTTTAGAGTGTGAAATTTCTATAAATTTACAGAAGACATGAATGCTAAACTCATAGAGCTCAGAATTTATAAATTGCCATCATCTCAAAAAGCTGTTTGTAAAGACCTGTTCCTCACGTTGTTCTAAAACAGACTCAACCCCAAAAAACTAAAAATGCATTATTTACATAACATTACAAGATAATTTAAGCAAAAAAACAAGGGAAGAAAAGAAGGAAAGAAGGAAGGAAGGAATGAAGGAAGGAAGGAAGGAACAAAAGAAAAGAGAAAGAAAAAGAAGAGAAAGAAAGAAGAAAGAAAGAAAGAGGAGAGTGTTTTTAATTATGAGAAAGCATTTATTAGTTACTTGTAAAATATTTTATTTCATTATAAAAAAAGATGCTTAGTCCATTTTTTCTCTTTTCTGTAGGAAGGAATCTTTACAGTTTTAAGAGAAGTTCCTGGCATTTTCCTCTTTACTAAAAAAAACTATTCTTATATTTTTTACCTGATTTTCACAGCACTGGGACCTAGTCCTAGAGTAATCAAAGTTGTTCACCAGCATGCCTGTGCACTGTAACAAGGCCATCTACAGTGGCAGCCTGTCAAAGACAGAATCAGTTTTTAATGCAGAGAAGCCAGGAAGAAATAAAATGAAATGTCTGCCCTTTAGCAGTTCAGAACAGGGAAACTGATTCACTGTGCCCCATTCCAGTTAAATGTAATAGATGTATTTTTGTACGTGTTCAAGTTACAGAGCTGCTGATGGACATTCTTTTTTACAAAAACCTCCTATAAACAATATTTTCTTCATCTCAGCTTATTTTACTTGGAATGTCAGCTGCTTCAAGTTAATAAGATTGAGACTATTTCTCAGTGAATCAGGTGCTAGTTCAATAAGATAAATGAACACCATGAAAGCTTAGTTTGATATTTGAAAAAATGATAACAGTCCTTTTATTTATTTATTTATTTATTGCCACTATCCATTGAATTCTCCTACATGTTCTATGAACTCCAGTTCCCCATATTTGCTTCAGAGTAACTTGTAAAGTTTTATAATATGTAAGACAATATATTTTTCTAGTTTTCCCAATATTTTTCTGTTACAATATAGGTTTTGCTCATATTAATAACTAACTGAGAAATAAAATATTATTATTTATTATTATTAGACAATAATTTTCCTCCTATTCTGTTGACTTCTTATGATAATTTCTTAATAATAATATATTTTGACATTCTTGAAGTTCTTTTAGAATTTGATTTTTAGCAATATCTATTATTTATGCACTGATTTATAAAGAGTTCATTTATTTGCATTATCTTTCTTCACAGTGCACACATGTAGAATGATGGCTGTGGTTTCTATAAATACACTTTCTCAATTGAAGGAAACTTCTTTATAATACTTTTCTATCTTAAATAAAAATGTTTTGCAAGTAAATATTAGATATTTACATTAAATTACTTCTCGATACCAGTTAAAATAAAATCATTATTACTGTAGGTATCGATTAATATTGTAGTCTCATTGTAATAGAATAAAAATTGGCTCCCCAAAAGATATCCAGGGCCTTATACAAATCTCTGGGACCTGTGAATGTTTACTGTATATTTCAAAAAACCACAAGAGTCTGTGGATGTGATTAAATTACATATTTTCAGATGGGGGATTATACGAGATTATCCTCAAGTGCCTTAAATGCCATCAGATGTATCCCTTATAAGAGGATCAGAGGGAACATTTTAAACATGTAAGGAAGGCAATGTGAAGACAGAGAAGAGAGAGATTTAAGGGTGCTGGCCTTGAAGACTGATGTGATGAAGCCACATTTGAGGGAATGCCTGCAGCCACCAGAGACTGGAAGTGTCAGGAACTGGTTCCTTAGGGACTCAGGAAGGTGTGTGGCTGGGATTTCAGTCCAGTGACAGTGACTTTGAAATTCCGGCATCCAGAACTCTGAAAAAATTAATGGAATAAATTTTGGTTGTTTTAAGCAATCAATTTGATGCTAATTTCCTCCAGCAGCTCCTAGAAACTAAGGAAGCTACCACACACATAAACTCTGAATCAAAAATTAATAAAAGGCAAATGATGCCTTAGTTTAGTTAACAGGAATGTACTAATGTTAATTTCAAATTTTCTTTGACAAATGTATCAAAATTATGTAAGATGGGGAATTGAGAAAAGGACATATTTGGAAATTCTGTGGACTATCCTTTAACATTTCCTTAAGTATACAGTTATTTCAAAATAAACAGTTTATTTAAGAAATGAAAAATAAATAAAACCTATATCACTTGGGATTTCACTAAAGAAATAGTATCATATATACGTGTGTATGTGTGCACGTGCACAAGTGCACATGTGAATGTGAAGAGAGAGAAAGAGACAGAGAGAGACAGAGAGAGAGAGAAACTCATTGCTTGACCAAACAAGCCCCAAATCCACAGAGCAGGCTGTCAGGTAGGACAGTGTGGAGCTCTGGGACATGAGTTAAGTTGCACTCTACAGGCAGAATTTCTTCTACCAAGAAAGCATTAGTTTGGCTCTGAAGGCCTGTCTCCTTGAAAATGTCCAACCCAGAATGTCTGTGATAATGCCCACTATGTAGAGTAAACTGAACAGCACATTAATCATATTTGTAAAATATCTTCACAGACTATTGCCTAGCCATGTTAACACCCAAAAGTAACTCTTGCAGGTGTTACAGTTTGCTAGGGCTGCCATAGCAAAACACCACATACCGTGTGGCTTTGTTTGCAGACAACATGATTTTATATTTAGAAAACCCCATCATCTCAGCACAAAAAATTCTTGAACTGATGAGCAACTTCAGCAAAGTCTCAGGATACAAAACCAATGTGCAAAAATCACAAGCATTCCTTTACACCAACAATAGGCAAGCAGAAAACCAAATCATGAATGAACTCCCATTTACAGTCACCGCAAAGAGAATAAAATGCCTAAGAATACAGCTAACAAGGGTTGTAAAGGGCATCTTCAAGAACTACAAACCACTCCTCAAGGAAATAAGAGAGGCCATAAAGAAATGGAAAAGCATTCCATCCTCATGCATAGGAAGAATCAATATCGTGAAAATGGCCATACTGTCCAAAGTAATTTGTAGATTCAGTACTATTCCTGTCAAACTACCACTGACATTCTTCAAAGAGTAGAAGAAAAACAATTTAAATTTCATATGAAATCAAAATACCATATAGCCAAGATAATCCTAAGCAAAAAGAAGAAAACTAGAGGCATCACACTATGTGTCTTCAAACTATACTACAAGGCTACAATAACTAAAGCAGCATGATACTGCTACCAAAACAGACATACAGACCAATGGAACATAACAGAGACCTAAGAAATAACATTGAACAACTACAGCCATCTGATCTTTGACAAACCAGACAAAAACAAACAATGGGGAAAGGATCTCCTATTCAGTAAGTGGTTCTGGGAAAACTGGCTAACCACATGCAGAAAACAGAAACTGGACCCCTTCCTTATGCCTTATATAAAAAATAACTCAAGATAGATTAAAGACTTAAATATAAAACCCCAAATTATAAAAATCCCAGCAGAAAACCTAGGCAATATCATTCAGGACATAGGCATGAGCAAAGACATTATGACAAAAATGCCAAAAGCAACGGCAACAAAAGGCAAAATTGACAAATGGGATCCAATTAAACTAAAGAGCTTCTGCACAGCAAAAGAAACTATCATAAGAGTGACAGGCAAACTACAGAATGGGAGAAAATGTTTGCAATCTACCCGTCTAACAAAGGTCTAACATCCAGAATTTACAAGGAACTTAAACATATTTACAAGAAAAAACAAGCAACCCTATCAAAAAGTGGGCAAAGGATATGAACAGACACTTCTCCAAAGAAGACATTTATGTGACCAACAAACATATGATAAAAAGCTCAACATCACTGATCATCAGATAAATGCAAATAAAAACCACATGAGATACCATCTCATGCCAGTCAGAATGGTGATTATTAAAAAGTAAGGAAACAATAGATGCTGGTGAGGCTGTGGAGAAATAGGAAGGCTTTTACACTGTTGGTGGGAATGTAAATTAGTTCAACCATTGTGGAAGACAGTATGGTGATTCCTCAAAGATCTAGAATCAGAAATACCATTTGATTCAGCCATCCCATTACTGGGTATATACCCAAAGGAATATAAATCATTCTACTATAAAGACACATGCACATGTATATTTATTGCAGCACTATTTATAATAGCAAAGACATCAAACCAACCCAAATGCCCATCAATGATATACTGGATAAAGACAATGTGGTATATATACACAATGAAATACTATGTATTTCCATAGGTTTGAGGTGTCTGCTCCTGCTACCTGGCCTCTCCTCAGTCCTGGAGCCTGCTCCAGTCTTGGAGCAAGGATTGGGCTGAGCCTGGGCACTGTCACAGTCTGGTTAGGTGTGCACACACTTGGGGCAGTGCCATCATGCCATCCCCCTGCCACCTCGGCCCACTCTGGACTTTGCACATGACAACACATGAGGAAGACCATGAGGGGACTGAGGACAGCCCAGTGCTGGCCTTCAGGTGCCACTTGGCATGAACAGCCTGGGCACCCTGAACAGTGAGAGTAGGCAGACAGACTCCTGGAAGGAAGGTGGCAGGTCCCGCGTAAAGCCTGACCTTCAAGCAAGAGAGGACATGAAGCCTGGGGGCCTAGCTGCCAGTCTGCAGACCAGAGTGGGAACGTGGGGTGTTTTTCCCTGGGCCTGCCCATGGCTGCCCATGGACCAATCAGCATGCACTTCCTGCCCTCGAAGGTCCCTGAGTATGCAGAGATGCCTGGGTCTGCAGCTGCAGCTGGGCAATTACAAATATGCTCAGGAGGGTGAGGCCTGCCTGCTCCTGGGCCCCCAAGAACACAGGGAGGCCTAGGTCAACAGCTGTGCAATGGGCAGCTGCAGCTGTACCTGGGGTGGTGGGGTTGCTATCTGCTTCCCGCTCCCACACACCACCCTGGGCTCAGCTCTGCCTTGGGATCCCTCTCTGCTTGCCCCTTCATGCCCTACTGCACTACTCCCCCACCAAGCAGGCCACTTGATCCATCCCCATCACGAGTGGCCCCCAGTGCGGCAGACTCTGTGGGGCTCCTAAGGGTGGGCTTTGAGGACTGTCAGCTTCCTCCCTGCACTCTCCCTGTAGTGGTAGCTGGTAAGAGCTGCAATGTAGGGCCAGGGTTCTGAGCAGTGGAAGCTCTGAGCCTGGGAATGTGTCCCGTCCAGCCAGGGTAGGCTGGGGAGGCACAGCTGCCTCTAGGAGGCAGAACACTGGGGACACGGGGCACAGGGGTCCCACTTCTGCCGCTGCTGCTCCCACAGCCACTGTTGCTGTTACTGCTGGTGCCTCCCTTCAGCAGATGGTGTGATGGCAGTGTCCACACTGGACGGCCCACTGCTGCTATCACTAATGTAACTATTTTTATAATATCATATCTTATTTGGCATGTAATCTATATTGTTTTCATTTGTACAAGTTTAGTGAGATATGTTTTAGTATCATTCTGCATCTGTAAATAATCATGCATGTTTGAATAGATAAAAAGTTATTCATATATTGGACATATATATATTCCATATTAAAATATTCTGTTTTAAAATATTCTATATTAAAATATAGAGTATATATGGGTAGATGCTTTTCAACATCTAATACAACTAACATATTATTTTATATATCTATCTTTTTTAAAAAACTTGCTTTCCTTGCTTTGCTGGAACAAAATTGTTTTCAGATTTGAAATGGTTTATTTTTTATTTTTTCTCTGTTTCTTTTAAAGTATTTCATTCATACAATTGTATGTTGTATTATTCAACATTTACACTTTTTTAATACTCATATTTCTTGATAATTTTATCACTATAAAAACACTTATTTTTAAAATAATTTTGAGCACAAATAAAATTTTTACTGAAATTAAGATTGAAAATCTTGCTTTAACCTTTTGCAAAATTTACAACTCTGTCTCTGAGTAACACATTTCTTTTTATAGTTTTGAATTTTGCTTTTGATGGATTTACTAAGTTTAGAGATATTTTAAATCTAAATAAAAGTACACCTAAATAAATTATGATTTATATAAATATTAAATAAATTTACAAGTGTTCTGATTTATGACAGACTTAGTCTTATTTGTTTTAATTTAAAATCTCTTTTTATTTTTCTACATTTTCTTGATTTCCATCTTTAAAAATAATCTAGAAATATCATATATTTTAGGTTTATGGTTACTAGTTTTTTATGATTTCTGTTTTTATTTATGTAATTTATGTTACCATAATCTAAAATTAAAAACAACTTTAACAACAACATGTGCACATATTTATGTATATATTCCTGGTAAAACAAAAACAGAAATACCAATATTCACAACTTCTCTTATAACATGATGAAAACATTTGGCATTTCCTTTCTTGATCTTTCTCTTCTTCATACCTAAAAACTCAATAATTGACAATGTCATCTAAAATACCATTTCTGGTTCTGGTGATCTATTGAACAGCATAGTAACTATAGTTAATAATAACATATTATTCAAAATAGCTCAAAGAGTGGATTTTGAACATTCTCACCACATAGAAGTAACAAGTATGTGAAGGATATGTTAATTAGCCTAATTTGATCATTCCACAATATGTACCTATACTGAAATATTTTATTGTATTCTATAAATATATAAAATTATTACTTGTCAATTAAGAATAAAGTGCAACTTAAAAAATTGAAAAGGATTTGAACATTCTTCTATGGTTACACTGATGAATAAATAATAATGCATACAAAAAATTGCACGGTTTGAACATTTGACTTGTATGTTCTACCTGGCATGATATTCATGATTATTGTTTAAGTGAGAAAAGCAAGTTTCTGAATACTTGTGTATAGCTGGATTTTTATAGAAATAAATAAGAAACACACATATATACAGTTGTTTGTATATGTTTTTCTATGAGTTTATGGTATATTTTTAGATTCATGAAGATAGGTATAGTAAGTTATAAAAAAGATAATTAATATACACTGAAGAAGCTAGAAAATACTGTATTATTTCCATAATTAAATTGAACATGTACTATTTTGTAACAAAAATGTTGAAATATTTAATCTCATTATAATCCAAAGCAGTGTTGTCAACAAATATTTAGCATTAGCTATGTCTTGCCTTTTAACATAGTTAATTTCATATATTGTTTATACAAATTCATTTTCAATTTTGCTGGTTATATCCATACAACTAAATTATTTTCAGATAAAAATGAGTATGTAGCTTATGTCTGAATCATTTTATTTCTTCAATATAAGTATTTTATTTTTAGACTTATAGTAGTATTATATATAGGATTGTTTTTAAACATTATTCCCTTGAAAGATTTATACATGTTCCTTATATTTTTCCTTTAGGGAAGGGTAATTCATTTACATGTATTTTACCATATAAAGCAAATGTGATTTTTCAAAACTAAATATTTCTTTTTTCTAGTGTATATAGAATTTTATAATTGTTAGGGTGTTTACTAATTTTACCTATTTCAAATGAAAGTGCCATCAATTTTTAAAGATTTTTCATTCTGTAAAATGACCTATTAATGATTTAACTGAAATTTTGTTTCTTTTATATTCTCCCTATATTTTTCACCAGGGTCTTTGTTGTTGAGATTGCATTTGCATTTATTTTAAATTCTCAAACTGATTACTAAGTTTCATGTAAGAGTATTCTTACTTTATAGAAATGTCATCTTCTCAGACACTAATAAATATGTTGATTAAGCTAATTGTACTTTTTGCATTAATTCTTCTTCTATAACAGATAATTATTTCATATGTTCCTGCTGGTATATCTCTTCTATACTCTTCTGAAATATTTGGCAGTTATAAGTTTTCTGTATAAATTTATAGCAGTGGTTTACATTTACCAGTGTTAATAGTTGTTTAGGTAGCTTTATTAAATCCCTCAGTCCAATATTAAATATTTCTCTTTCCCAAACAATAGATACAGTTTCAGTTTACATGAGTTCTGATTTTGATTGTAACTATGCATTGATGTCTGGTCAATCTTTCCTGTTGAAGTGGAAGGAAGATATTTTCCTACAGAATCAAGAAATAGTCCTAAGTAACTCCCAGCTTTTCTCTCTAGCTCCAATACCTTTTCTGAGGATGTGACTGAATCTCTTTTATTCTTGAATAAATAATCTAGATACAGAAGATAATAACAGGTACAACTGGAACAACATTAATAAAATTTGTACTTGAGTATAAGACGTCCTCTTCCAGTTTCCAGGTCACATTTCTTGGTCTGATGAATTTGGGGAATCATGCTTTGAAATCTCACTATTTTGAAGTTTCTTAATTTTGCCTATATTGTATTACAGACATTTTTGATTAGATTTGTCTTCTGATTTTTTTGGCTGTGTATTGTGAAGTATCTCAATAATTTATTCTTACAAGAAACACTCTCATTTTCTTAGATAGCTTATTTATTTTAGTTAGTGGATGTTTTAAAATTTCAATGTGATTTTAAAAAGAAGCTAACCCATATTCTTAGTCAGCCATCTTGAACCCCCAAATTTCACATTGCCTTGTTGTAAATATTATCAGGAGGTACAGAACAAACAGTTAACAGCAGTTAGTGTTTAACTTCATATATATGATTACAGTTCTTTGAATTATGCAAATATAAGTTGAAATTAAATCCCTATTAGAAGAGGTTGCATATTCTTAAATGTGATTATTTTAACTTTATTATAATTAATTTGACTCTAATTACATACCCATTTTCTGGAATTTAGTTCTCCATTAACTAAAATTAAGGATATGATTAATGAATTCATCTAAAAAATGTTTTTAAAAAATTAAGCAAGAAATAATACACCAATAAAATAAATTTGAATTTAATTAGTAAATAAGAAAAGTAATTTGGCTTTAAATAAATTAAAACTAGATTCTTCCTGGAATTTAAATTGAGTGTAGATTAGAATTTCCATCAAGAATCTAACTTCAATTCATAAGCTAACACTGTCATATTTACCATTGATAGTGAGTGTGAATGAAAAATCACTTTTAAAAAATTGAATTTCCAGATTCCCATTCCTAAATATGATAATGTGGTACATGCACCACAAATGACTAAATTCTTTTCGTATATATATATATATATATATATATATATATATACATATATATATATGTATATATATATATACTTTTCATATATATATATATACAAATATATATATATATATATTTTTTTTTGCGTTTTTAGGTTCTGGGGTACATGTAAAGAACATGCAGGATTGTTGCATAGGTATATACATGGCAATGTGGCTTTGCTGCTTCCATCCCCATCACCTATATCTGGCATTTCTCCTCATGTTATCCCTCCCCAACTCCCTATCCCCTACTGTCCATCCCCTACACACCCCCTACAGACGTCAGTGTGTGATGCTCCCCTCCCTTTGTCCCTGTGTTCTCGTTGTTCAACACCCACCTATGAGTGAGAACACGTGGGGTTTGATGTTCTGTTCTTGTGTCAGTTTACTGAGAATGATGGTTTCCAGGTTCACCCATGTCCAACAAAGGACACAAACTTGTCGTTTTTTATGGCTGCATAGTATTCCATGGTTTATTGTGCCACATTTTCTCTGCCCAGTCTATCATCGATGGGCATTTGGATTGGTTCCAAGTCTTTGCTATTGCAAACAGTGCTGCAATGAACATATGTGTGCATGTGACCTTATAATAGAATGATTTATAGTCCTTTGGATATATACTCAGTAATGGGATTGCTGGGTCAAATGGAATTTCTATTTCTAGGTCTTTGAAGAATCAGCACAGTGTCTTCCACAATGGTTGAAATAATTTACACTCCCACCAACAGTGTAAAAGTGTTGTTATTTCTCCACATCCTCTCCAGCATCTGTTGTCTCCAGATTTTTTAATGATCGCCATTCTAACTGACGTAAGATGGTATCGCAATATAGTTTTGATTTGCATTTCTCTAATGACCAGAGATGATGAGCATTTTTTCATATGTTTGTTGGCCTCATATATGTCTTCTTTTGAAAAGTGTCTGTTCATATCCTTTGCTCACTTTTGAATGGGTTTGTTTGGTTTCTTCCCTGTCAAATTGCATTAGTTATTTGTACATTTTCTATATAAGTCCTTTGTCAGATGGGTAGATTGCAAAAATTGTTTCCCATTCTCTTGGTTGCCAGTTCACTCTAATGATTGTTTCTTTTCCTGTGCAGAAGCTTTGGAGTTTAATTAGATCTCATTTGTCTATTTTGGCTTTTGTTGCCAATGCTTTTGGTGTTTTAGTAATGAAGTCCTTGCCTATGTCTATGTCCTGAATGGTTTTGCCTAGGTTTTCTTCTAAGATTTTTATGGTGTTAGATCTTATGTTTAAATCTTTAATCGATCTGGAGTTAATTTTAGAGTAAACTGTCAGGAAGGGGTCTAGTTTCTGCTTTCTGCACATTGCTAGCCAGTTTTCCCAACACCATTTATTAAACAGGGAATCCTTTCCCCATTGCTTGTTTTTGTCAGGTTGTCAAAGATCGGATGGTTGTAGATGTGTAGCATTGCCTCTGAGGCCTCTGTTCTGTTCCATTGGTCTATATCTCTGTTTTGGGTACCATGTTGTTTTGATTACTGTAGCCTTATAGTATAGTTTGAAGTCAGGTGGTGTGATGCCTCCAGCTTTGTTCTTTTTGCTTATAATTGACTTGGCTATGTGGGCTCACTTTTGGTTCCATATGAATTTTAAGGTGCTTTTTCCAGTTCTGTGAAGAGAGTCATAGGTAGCTTGATGGGGATAGCATTGAATCTGTAAAATACTTTGAGCAGTATGGCCATTTTCACAATATTGATTCTTCCTAACCATGAGCATGGAATGTTTTTCTATTTGTTTGTGTCCTCTCTTATTTTGTTGAGCAGTGGTTTGTAGTTCTCCTTGAAGAGGTCCTTTACATCCTTTGTTAGTTGTACTCCTAGGTATTTTCTTCTCTTTGTAGCAATTGTGAATGGCAGTTCATTCTTGATTTGGCTCTCTTTAAGTCTGTTATTGGTGTATAGGAATGCTTGTGATTTTTGCACATTGATTTTGTATCCTGAGACTTTGCTGAAGTTGCTTATCAGTTTAAG
>CAUYLG010012125.1:0-36385 GCA_963573385.1 Cacajao melanocephalus
AAACCTGACAAAAACAAGCAATGGGGAAAGGATTCCCTGTTTAATAAATGGTGTTGGGAAAACTGGCTAGCAGTGTGCAGAAAGCAGAAACTGGACCCCTTCCTGATACCTTACACTAAAATTAACTCCAGATGGATTAAAGACTCAAACATAAGACCTAACACCATAAAAACCCTAGATGAAAACCTAGGCATAACCATTCAGGACATAGGCATAGGCAAGGACTTCATGACTAAAACACCAAAAGCATTGGCAACAAAAGCCAAAATAGACAAATGGGATCTAATTAAACTCCAGAGCTTCTGTACAGCAAAAAAAAACAATCAATTAGAGTGAACTGGCAGCCAACAGAACGGGAAAAGAATTTTGCAATCTACTCATCTGACAAAGGGCTAATATCCAGAATCTACAAAGAACTAAAACAGATTTACAAGAAAAAAACAAACAAACCCATCCAAAAGTGGGTGAAAGACATGAACAGGCACTTTTCAAAAGAAGAAATATATGATGCCAACAAACATATGAAAAAATGTGTATCATCTTTTATTATTAGAGAAATGCAAATTAAAACCACATTGAGATACTACTTCACACCAGTTAGAATGGCGACCATTAAAAAATCTGGAGATAACAGATGCTGGAGAGGATGTAGAGAGATAGGAACACTTTTACACTGTTGGTGGGAGTGTAAATTAGTTCAGCCATTGTGGAAGATAGTGTGGTGCTTCCTCAAGGACCTAGAAATAGAAATTCCATTTGACCCAGCAATCCCATTACTGGGTATATACCCAAAGGATTATAAGTCGTTCTGTTATAAAGACACATGCACATGTATGTTCATAGTGGCACTGTTTACAATAGCAAAGACCTGGAACCAACCCAAATGCCCATCGACGATATACTGGACAAGGAAAATGTGGCACATATACACCATGGAACACTATACAGCCATAAAAAATGATGAATCTGTGTCCTTTTTTGGGACATGGATGAATCTGGAAACCGTCCTTTTCAGCAAACTGACACAAGAACAGAAAATCAAACACCACATGTTCTCACTCACAGGTGGGTGACGAACAATGAGAACACATGGACACAGGGAGGGGAGCATCACACACTGGAGTCTGTTGGCGGAGGCCAAGGGAGGGACAGCAGGCAGATGGGGAGGTCAAGGAAGGATAACATGGGGAGAAATGCCAGATGTAGGTGATGGGGGGGATGGAGGCAGCAAACCACATTGCCATGTGTGTATGCAACAATGCTGCATGATCTGCACATCTACCCCAGAACCTAAAGTACAATAAAAAAAGAAAAAAAATCATTAAAGAAATAAATTTACAGCAAGGAATTATTGTACTTAGCATCTCTCACAATTTTCTAGGCCTGCTGTAACAATGTATCACAAACTGTTCTAAACATCAGAAATTTATTCATCTCCCAGTTTCAGAATCTAGAAGTGCAAGATCAAGGTGTAGGCTGTGTTGGTTCTTTCTGATAGCTGTGAGGGGAATCTGTTCTGTACCTCTCCCGTAGTTTCTGGTGACTTTCTGGCAATCTTTGCTGCTCTTTGACTTGTAGGAACATCACTGCAATCCTTACCTTCATGTTCAACGGCATTCTCCCTGTGTTCATGTCTGTCTCTGTGTCCAAATTTGCCCTTTCTATAAGGACGTCTTATTGGGTTAGATCTACCCTAAGGATCTCATTTTAACTTCATTACCTCTATGAAGATCCTATTTCCAAATAAGGTCACTTTCTAAGGTATGGGGGATTTGGGTTTCAACATCTCTTTCTAGGGGGACACAATTCAATTCATAACAGGATCCATTGAGAAAAACAATAATATCAAATATTGGAAACTATAGAAACAGCACTTATATACAGCTTATTGATTATAATTTGATGTAAAGTGTTGGAGAGTGGTTTTTAGTAGTATCTCTCAGAATCACATATTTCAAATGTGCACAGCCTTTTCTCCTGGAATTTCACTTTTAATGAATATAACAAAATCTAAAATAGATGAAGTCAACATTAAAAAAAAGAGAGAGAGAACCTTTGAGGGTAGGATATTCAGGACTTGATGTTGGAGAGACTCCCAAGAAAGGTAGTGCAAATGTCAGCAGTTCAGTTGAGAATCTTCTGAAGTTCTAGGGAAACATGCCTCTTCCCTAGTGGGGGTCGAAGAGGAAAGAAAAATATCTCAGGTCCATGTGGTGTCTCCTCACTAAGGCTTGGGAGTTTCCAGTTAGTTGACAGACAGATTTCATAAGAGAGGAAGGGGAGAAATCCTGCAAAGACATAGCTGACCAAGACCCTGGCGGAATCTTTGGGGCATGAGATCAGCTAGCAGTGTCAGGCTGATTCCTCTTTGAGCTGTGGGCAGAGCATCCTGGTCTCACACCCAACACTTTCTAGGCTCCCAGCCTTGAGAGAAACGTCTGGGCAATTCTGATGATGGCTGAGAGGACTCAGAGACCAAATGAGTGCCCCAGGGTCTCTATAGGGTTATCCAACCTGTGTATGTGACTCTGCTCTTTCGTTTTTGTCATTCCATGCCTATCTCTGCAGAATTCTCAGTGATCTCTTAACCTAAGGGACCCATACATTGAGAAAGGGCAGGAAGAGGAACACCTGTATTGCAGGGAGAAAACTCTCAAAGATGCAGTAGTGAAGGACAGCTCCAAAGAAGGAAGGAAAGCAAGAGGCAGGAAGGAGTCCCAGGGGAGGGATGAAAGGATGGTAGGTGGCCTGGATCCTGAGATATGAGGCCCACTCAGTGTCACCTTGCTAAAGCTCGGGGGTTTCCAATTTGTTGACAGGCAGATTATGTAGGAAAATGGATGTGAAAGTTTACTACTTTTGTGGTTTTAAGTGGAAGGCAGCATGGCATAGCAGTGAAGGGCTTGGTTGCTGGAAGTGAGCTGCTTGGATTTGCAATTCCAGTTCTTCTTCTGCACGGTTGAATGACCTCTAAGAGTATGCCTCCTTCTCTGTGACTCAGTTTCTTCACATATAAGCTGGGCATGATGATTTTGAGGTGTTACTACTGTTTTTAGCATTGGCAGACATGGTCAAGTAAATTTCCACTTCAGATCTCAAAGCTATTCTTCAATGATGAATCTTATTAGAATAATTTGTTTATTGTAAAGAAACTAATGCTTTGTAATTAGTCATCTTCTGAATAGCCCTTCTAGGAATGAAGAGGCAAACTACTTCATCTTTCTGTGACTCTTTCCACTTGTGCAACCTTCTGCGCAATACCTAACTTAGGCTGCCAGATTTAGCAGATAAAAACATCCAACTAAATGTGAATTTCAGGTAGTCAACAAACATTACTTAGTATAAGTATGTCCTGTACAATATTTGAGGCAGACTTTTACTAAACAAACTACTCATGGTTTGATCTTAGATTCATATTTCATTGGGCATCCTGTATTTCTGACAACCTGGTATCTGACCCCAAACTGCACAAAGCAGGTGAGCCTGGCCCTGAGGAGCTGGAATGCAGGTGTAATTTTACTGTGTATACCTCATTCAGGCACAGTCTGCAACTGTGCTTTTGCAGGATCTCTTTTAAAAGCAAGAACAACAACAACAAAGAATAAAACATGTGACATTTGCAGCAAAAGATGTAACAGGAGCTGGTCTCATGTAAATATTATGTTAATTAAAACAGATGGGGCCGGAGCATAAACAAAATAGCTGCAGGGGGCTGGTTTTTGTTCTTGCTGCGTTTCTTAATATAGTAACTCAGTTCCCATGCTGTTCGCACTCTTGCCTTATCAAACATTGAACTGGGGTATAAGGAAGTTCAAATTACCAGTGATTGGATTTCCATTTTCTAAACACTTGAAACAGATGGCTTATTGCCTGAAAAGCATGTTGAGCTTGGTTATTTCAGGAAAATGTTTGGTTGCAGCTCATTTATTAACATCAGGTTTGCCATATGATGAGCACTTTCCCTTCAGCTCTGTTCCTTGCATTGAGTTTGGCTACTGGGTAAAGAAAGGTTTCATTTCTAACGCTGTCTGCCTGCTTCTTGGACATTGCAAATTAATGTTGTTTGAGAGGAAACAATGGATGAAGTTGGACTCTCTACCAGCTGTGGCAGCAATGAACTTAACAAAAAATCATGTGCTTTTTGCCAGTTTTGGGGGGGGTCTGGGATCCAACTCAGGACCACTTGCTGCACTTAGTTGTCATGATTCTTTAGTCTCTTTTAATCTATAAGAGTTTCTCAATCTTTCTTTGCCTTTGACTTTTTAAGAGTGCAGAATCTTCTTAAAATAGGTTTATCTGATGTTTTCTCATAATTAGTAAGGTTATGTTATACATTTTAGGCAGAGATACTAATAAAGAGTTAGAACTAAATTTTCTAAAACCATTCCCATGTTATGCAAGGAAGTGGGGTCAATGTTTTGTGTGTGAAAACTTTCTAGCGAATCTTGAGTTGACAATGGTACTTCACACCTCCCATCAATCTTAATTTGAACTGAGTGGCCTAAATTTTTTATAAGATTTTCAGAATCACATTTAAGAGTAAAAATGTATTGAAGTGTCCATGTCTTTCTGGGCTTTCTTCTTGGAATGAGATGAGCTACTTTAGCTCTGTGCAAATGGTCCGAGGAAGGTTAAGAGAGAGGGCAGGAACTGTTTCTTGTAAACTGACAGTTCAGAAGAGTGAGTTGGTGATAATCACATAATCCATTTATAACCACCCAAGTTAACAAGCTCTCTCTCACCTTCTTCAAATGGGCCCCTTATTTACAAATAGTCACTTCTATATGAAAGTGGGTTCTCATTCATAGTCACTTCTATATGAAAGTGAATTCTCGTTCACGTGACTAGAGTCACACACAGCAATCTCATGGCATGATTTCCCCATACCACAAAGTTCAATTTGCATTAAGAGTACTATTAGAACCTGTAACATATTACAAGTGTATAATGTGCACCTTGAAGATAATTGTTTGTCTTACTTTGTAAACAAACTACCCCCAAATAACTTGAAGCCCTGTGTCTTCCCAGTGCAATTTCAGCTGTATCAGTGGGAAAGAAATCCAAGTACAAGGTGGCTGGTCCAGCATAGCTGTGCTCAGGTCAAATCAATTGCAAAGAAGGGTTCCAGATTCCACACTGTGACAGACTTTTATAAATTGACTTATTTAAAGAAGAGAATGAATAGGCTGCTAAAGAATTCAAAATCAAGTTACAGGAGTGGCTTTTCAGGCCTGTGTAGTCCAGCCGTGGGCTCAGCCCCATCTTGGGCTCTCAGCTCCCTTTCTTCCATGGTTAAAACCCTGTCTCACCTTATCAGAGCTCATCCAGGGATGAAGGCTGTGCTCCCCTCCGATGCACTTGCCAGATTCAGCCTGCCAGCTGAAACATGTGAGACTTCCCCTCAAAAAAGAGATGCAGGATTATTTTTTGATGGAAGAAATTTTATTTTACCTGGGGCTGTCCCTATGCCCTTCAAATTCCGCATTCTGCCATAGAATGAATCTCCTTCTTCAACAAGGGGCAGGGTCTGTCTGTTGGCCAGGACTGTTACATTTAATCTGCCTCATTTGGTATTTATTCAAAGAAGAAATATTTCCCAGCTACTGACAAAGGGGAGCCAGTTGTATTTTCTGTGAATGCCTGTGGCATTAATGGGAATTACACAAAGTCATATAAAGTGGGAGAACCATGGAACAACAAAATCCCACTCTCTACTGAGGTCACTTACAAGCTCAAAAAAACTTACCGTTTCTTTGGACCATTCTCTATTAATATAGAAATTAGTTTTATTCCGTCTGGGTATGTTATCAAGTAGAAAAATGGAAAAGAGCGGTATGTGCAAAACTCAATATTTCACCTCAAGGAAAAATAATCTGCAAATAACTATCATCAAAAATTTTTTTTTATTTTATTTAAAAAGACTCTGTACACATTTGGTTCATGAACACAGGGTAAAATATTTATTTCCATCTTCATTTTAGTCTAGTGATAACTATACAAATCTGGACATAGATAATGAACAGGTTTTACCCGAGAACATGAACATGTGTCAGCTGATTCGGTGTGTCGGTGGTGTTCGCTGATTTCCAAAGTCCACGAATGCTCAGTAGGCAGGCACTGGCACTTTGGCCGCCCCACTACCATCAAGCCATGTGCTCACAAAACCAGTGCTCGTGCGTGATAAAAACATGCTAATCGCAACAAATAGTTATTCCATGATGGGTTTTTAACTAATGAAAAAAATGTCTACATGCAGAAACACCCCTGTATGCTTCTTTTGCATAGTCATATCTATCTTCCATTTAATGTATGAAATCAACTGTTCTTGTTTGGGGGCGAGGAAATGCAGAGTCATAGCAGCATTTCCTCTTGCACCACATGTGAGCTTGCAGAACTGCAAAGGGTTAAGAATGACCCACAGTGACTCTGAAAAGATCTACAATCCTTAAAAAGGGCAGCATCCCTTCTGTGTTCTAGACAAGTTAGAAAGGGCTGGCCAAAACACTGCTGGCTTTATAGTTTATTGATGAATTAAGTAAGAAGTAACACATAAAATTCTCTTATATGAAAATATCTTTTACTTGAAGAATATAAATCATAACAAATACTGAAACACTTAGTAACAGTTCTAAAAAAAAAAAGGTTTTTGTTATTAATTCCTCAGACCAAAATTTACACATCAGGAAAGAATTAGGCACTTTGGGGCAAACTCTTTTGGAGATCATTAAGCTAACATTTTTGACATTTATAAAGTAATTGGTCCTATTGAAGGCAATAGGTAAATTCAGAGGGGAAGTACCAGCTTTGAGGGATGAAAAGATTCATTTAAATGGTGTCTCCATTTACTGAGTAGCAATCATATTCTCTCACAGCCTGACAATATTTGCCTCTCATGATAAACTGACAACATCACTTAATGGAAATGCATGACAATGTATTGATTAAATATTTTCTGGAACGTCTACACTTCAGTTAAAAATTTACTATTTACAAATCAGAAAATAAACCACAAAGCATGCTTGTAGGCACAGCATGCCTGCAAGACACAAATATACGAAATTATGGCAAGATACCTTAAACCAACAGAACATTCTGATGCAAAAAAAAGAGAGATGGATATACAGGCCATATATTATATATGAGCCATATTCTGAAGCCCAGAAGACTCTCTATCCAAAAGGGAATCACAGACATAAAAATAAAATATTTGGTATTCTACAATATATTACAAAAATAAATACATCAATTAATAAATAGTGGGAAGCCTAGAAACTCTTACATGAATAGTTTGGCTGTGGGCTGCCCAGGTCCCTCTGCTATAATTCTCTTCGGGAGTTGTTGAGATATATCAACTTTGGTGATAATAATTCTGCCATAAAAGGGTAAAAAAAAGATTGGCATGGAACGTAGTAGAAGGTCTGTGACCAGAGAAACATTAGTAAGCTTTTAAAGTACCTTTTTAAGGATCTGACAATATTCTGGCTTCCTGTCAATGCAGTGAGTTGGAAGTGATGCAGGTGTGCAGCCAGGGACCCCGTGGGAGCTGGGAGAATTCCTCTATGGGCTGTGTATTTGCACTTTCTGCTAAAAAGAAAGCCAAAAAAAAATACAACTAGCAACATTTGAATGACCAATATGTTGCTCTCTGTACTCCCTTTCCACAGGTAAGCAGAAAATAATAGAAATACTGGTTTGCATCTGGATGGCAAAAAGAGAAACAACTGGGCTATGAAGCCTCATCGCCAACAGCCTATATTTTCGTATCTCTTTAACAGAAGAGTGACTATAAGTGCTCGAGACAAGATTACTCCAGAAGCCTGGAGCCAGCAGCGCACATAGTGGAAAGCAGGGCTGGCACATCCTTAACATTCTAGTATCAGGGTGCTAATGTTAGCGGTGTGCTAATGTCAGTGGGATACTAAATGTCAGCAGTGTGCCAGTGCCAGTGCACAGCCCCCAAGAGCTGACTTAAGTTTTAATTTTGCAAGCCAGTTGAAATTACATTGGTAGCTCAAGATAGACTATAGTAAGAGCATTTACAGCATTGAAATCCACAAGTCGGGGCTTTTTCCCACCCTGGATTGCTGGTTGTAAGGCATTTACCAGCACACTACTGTCATATCTATTAGACATAAAGAAAATTTTGCTTAATTTTTATCTAACCAGGACTATGCTGGTCAGCTGAGGTTTTACTGTGTATCTATTACAGTGTTCTTTAGAAAGGATAAGAAGTACCTTGGAGTATGTGAGTATACATTGTTTACCATGGAGTATTTAGGATGCACCACATTCCACTGAGGGCACTAATTGTGGCTGTCCAAAGCCAGCTATACATCACTCACACAAACACACACACACAGTATGTTATATGGAGGCTATTCCACAAATAGTGATTCTGAGTTGCATGACTTTCTCAAAGTATCAGTCACTGAATAGCCACTGATGGTCAAAATATCACTCTTCCAGGAGCAATGAATTCCCCAGGATTCACTCAGTGGACAATAGATCTAGACAGCTGAGGTTCAAATTGGGCAAAACTTCTTCCAAATAGTTTTCCTTGCCTCCATTGTCTAGTGCAGTTTGTGTTTATGACCTTAAGAGATTTGTAAAAGGGACTGATTGTTTTCCAGGGTCAAAAAAAAAAAAGTGCCAGACTTCTTAAGGAAGCATTCCTTAAGATGAGCAGGGGTGAATGGGGGATGATGTACTGGAAACCACGTTCCTGGTTCTAACATGAATCATCGACATTCCCTGCCTGGAGATGCTGGAACGTTTGGAAACTGCTCTGCTCTGGTTCCTCCTGCACAAAGCCCGGGATATGCTTGCAGGGTAGAGGGAAATGGTGGGGCTTAAGACTGGAGCCTGCCACCTACCAGGAAAACCCACCAGACTCTTCCTGTCCAGAACACTTCCCCAACACTTTCAGTCCTGGCCAGTTGCAAAATGGGACGATGGTAAAATGAGAAGATGGGAAAGTTACCGGGTTTCTACCATGAAGCAAACATTATTTCAAAATTCAGCCTTAGCTTTTGAGTCATTTGGTTGTGTGTTCATAAATCCATTTTTTTGTTTATTCATTCATCCATTCATTTGGACTCTGGTGTTCTTTTTCTTATACTTACTTATTCTGGTTTTCTGTTTTCTTATACCTAAGTATTCTTCATGAACAAAACATGTGATAAAGGATATTATTAAAATAAAATCAAATTAAATATCAGGGGAAGATTTAGAAATTAAAACACGGACTCCTTTTACTCTGAGAGCGAAGGCATTTAGGTGCCCCCTTCCAGCTGACAGCCAGGGAAGAGTGGGACACAGGCATGGGAGGAAGACATGAGGCACTAGGGCAAAGAAGAAAGAGGGAAGGAAGAGGACGGAGCAGAGAGAAAAGCAGGGGTGTGGGGACAAGGGGACAGCGTTAACAGGTGAAGAGAGATATTAACAACCTTTCTTCCAATAGACAGGTCCCTTCTGATTTTTCTCCTCTTAGTCTTTGATAGTTTTATTTTGTCCAAAATATTTAATTCTTTAAATAAAACCATTTATGATGTTACAGACACATCTGGGGATAGCCTCTGAAGATAGCATCAATATCCTCTTCCCTTTCTTCCTTTCTCCCCTTCAAGTGCCCTCTGGACCCCTCTACCCTCTGCAGCAGCAATGGCCAGTACACATGACCTTGCTTTCCTATTGTCTCAGGAACATGGAGGTGGCATTGCCAGGAAATGGCAAGTCCGAAGAGAAAACAGATTGAAAGGGATTTAACTATAAAGCAAAATATGCATTTCCTACAATAAACTGACCTGTCCATTTCTGGAAGACAGCAAGCCTCTAGTACTGTACACCCTTATTAAATAATCTCATTAAATAGAAACACCAAATATACACATTTACAGTTATTAAGTAAGCCACAGGATTCCTCTTCTATCTACAGCCACATTCGGAGACAGCCATGCCTTCGTATTTAAACTTGTAGGTGACGACACCTTTGTCTAAATAGAGGATGGAGATGGGCTCTAGCTTTGTGGGCACACAGCAGACTTTGGAAGCTTTCTGGGAATTCTTGAGATGGACCAAGGCCTGGATAATTGCATGCTTTGTGGGTGTGAGATGCTCTGCCAGGGGGTAGTTACAAACACCACGACATTCATAGGCTTCGTATCCCGGAGGAGCGATGATCCAGGAGTCCCACCCAATCTCCTTGAAGTCGATGTAGAGCGGGGTTCTCTTGCAGTAGTTTCCTTTGGCATTCCTTCTGATTCTGGCAGTGGAGTCGTAGATGATGTTGGATCTCATCTGCAACAAAGCCTCCTCCCCAGGTCCACTGGAATAGTCATCCAGGCCCAAGTTGTCCAGCTCTTGAAGTTGCTCATGGGAAATCATTTCATTCAGTTCTTCTTTCCTCTCTTTGTCACTGCTTTGGTCATCAGAAAACACGATGAGCAAAGGGTTATGCTTATTCTGGGCACTGGTGTCTATTTCCAGCCGTCCATTGCTGTTGTCCTCAGCTTCACCATATTTGCTCTCAATGCGGACCTCCAGCTGGTGGGTGGATGAGCCTGACTTTTGCCAACCTCTGATGGCATCTGTGACATCAAAAGTCTCCCACTCACTGTTGGTTCCATAGATCTCCTCTGACACCAAGACCAGCATGTTTCTATCTCCCTCATTATCCCCTTTGCTCTCCAGCACTTCAAAGATGGTAATTCTTTGATCTACAACATTGTATATCATACGATCCCTTTGCACCAGTGTGTACAGCCTAAGTTCAGCCATGATGACCTCTTCATGGTGAGGAATGGACACATTGAAGAGGAGAGGATATTTTCGGAGCCCATTAAAACTGGCTGGTTGCGAAAACAGATCTGAAAAAAGAAATTTGCAAAAATCAGATTTGCAGTGGGTCTCAGGGAAAAACAGATGCTTATTTATGTAATAAGAAGGCCTTCCCAAGCATTAAGCTTAATGCAGAAAGAATGAAGGGAGAAGATCAATGAGAACAAACACCCATAGCATTCTGTGACACAGGAAATCCCAAAAGGTCGGTGGTAGAATGCCCAAAAGAGTTCAGCTGCCAAGACTAAAATGGAAAGTGGGGGTCTAATGGATGGGATAAAACTTAGCCAGCCTTGCTTTTGAATAGCTCATCAACCACAGAATTACAGAACTGGAAGGGACCTTGGAGATTGTGTGGGCATATCCCCAAATTTCCTAACCAACAAAGAGCCACCAAATGGGACATGTGGTAATTGTTCTTTTCTTGAAGCTTTTCAGGGATGAGGACTTCGTGGTGTTTTAATATTTGTGTTTGTAGTGGGTGGAGATCCCTACATAGTTAGCTGGGCACTGGTCTTCCTAAAAGGCTTCCATATGGATCAGAGGTTGGTAAACTATAGCCTATGGGCCAAAATGGGCCTGCTACCTGCTTTTGGGTAAAGTTTTGTTGGAACACAGCCTCATACATTGTTTTTGTATTGTCTATGGCTACTTTTGCACTACAATGGCAGAGTTCAATAGTCACAACAGAGAACATATGGCCTGCAAAGCTTAAAATAGTTATTATCTGTTTGACCCTTTACAGAAGAAGCTTGCTGATTTCTGTTCTCGGCAACAAAGCCTGACAAGGTCAATAAGACAGCCATAAACCAAGAAGGTCACAGCAGTTGATTTTTGATTATATGGTCCTCTGTAAAGAGGAATGGGAGAAAATGAATCCTGGAACTAGATTAGTTGCCTTAGTCTTATACTCCTAGCACTAGTCTTATACTTCTAGCACCTGGCATGAAGTATGGCACATACAACTCACTCGAGAATGTTTATGAAACAACTCTGTAAAAGTCTTAGAAGCACACCTTCTAATCTTAGTCTTGGAAGCACACCTCCAAATACTGTCATGTTGACTTCCTATCTGAAGATTTTAAAGTGAGCTCAAAGCTTCTGCATGCTTGTCTCAGGTAACCAGTCTACAAGGAAGCCCTGAAGGCATTTGCCATCAGATTCTCAAGGGGATCCAAGGCACCAGAGATACTAAGGACCACCAATTGATGGGTTCTCTGTCATCTTTGGCAGCATTTCACCAAGTATATACTTAATTCATGATCTCAGTGAGTCCCTGTTTCCAGATTATAATCTTTTAATATTTTCCTTTAACTTGCTCTGATTATTTTGCACTTATGATCGATTTTAGACTTGTCCTAAGCAATATCATTCATATAAGGAGAGATTTGAGGAGATACTTATGTGTGTTTGCTAAAATCCATATGAAATGATTTCACATAATTAATAGCTTTCTATGGGTACCACCTAAAATCATCTTACACATTGCCAGTGGGAAATGCTGACCTAAGGAATGAATTTAAACTCCTTGGCATGGCTCTCAAGGCCAGCTATATCTGGGTCTTAGCCTGCTAATCAGCCATGGCTTCCATACATGCATGGAACATTGTGATCACTCAATAATATTTGTGAACAATTGAATGGATTTGTAAACTCTTCTGTTTCAACTACATTGATATCTTTACCACCTGTCAAAAATTCTTTTTTTCCGTGTAATTTTTACCTTTTCACATGTTCTTCTGACTCTTGGAAAGCCCTTTCACCTCACCTACACCTATCCAGCTCTGACATCTCCTATAAAAGCCTCCCTTCCTTACTTCTCTTTCTGAAAGTTCCCTCCCCTCCCCTCTGAATCACTTGAGCACTTTATATCTCCTTCGATCCCTGTCATTTACAACCTTATATTTCAGTCATCTTTTTATGAATGGATTTTCCCAACTAGACTGCCATCACCTGGTATGAATGGCTCAAAACTCCCTTCTATGTCTCTTTATCCTGCTATAAAGGCTTAAACAGAGGTAGTGCTTTAAAAATATTGATTAGCTGATGATTTTAGGCATCAGACTAAATTGATTTATGGGCATGACATATGACCTTAATCCATCATCAAGCTCTTGAGTAAGTGGCTTGGGATTTATTCTCCCACTCTAAGAAGGGAGGAGACTTGACTCACCATGGACAGGGAACATGAGAAGACCCAAAATGGAGGAATAGGCTGGTTGCTCTACCCAGGAAAGAAGTATAGAATAAAAGCTCACTGTAGTGGGAGGAAGGCATTACAAAGCATACAAGGAAGCTTTTGGTGCTAATGGATAAATTCATAATCTTGATTGTGCTGATGGTTTCAATGAATGTTTGCAGAAGTCAAAACCTTTCCAATTAGACATTTTAAATATGTGCAATTATACTTTTATACATCAATATTTTTATATGTCATATTTTCTATAAGTCAACTATACCTCAATAAAACTGTTTTGAAAAAGTAAGTTTACTGGGAAGTTTTGTGAATGTGCAAATGCAGTAAGCAGTAAATGGAAGAGTTACATTTCAGGGCAAGAGAACTAATGTTTGTTGACAAATTTCTCATACCAGGTGCTTTGCAAGCATGATCTTCTCTGGTTCTCACAATGACCCCATAATGCAGGTATTGATTCTCTACCCATTTTGCACTGGAAGAAATCAAGCTCTGATGCAGAGAACTGACTTCCCCAGATGACAAGGTGATAAAGGAACACTGCTAGGAATTGAGGGCATGCTTTTTTCACCTTGAAGGTGGCACTTTTTCCCAAGATGAGGTAGGTTTTGAGGGTTTTTTGTTTTTTGTTTTTTTTTGCCTTTTTCTCCTAGGGAGCTGCATTAAGCAGACCCAAAGAGTCAGAAGAGAGGCAATAGTAGCCAACAGGGCATGCCCTGTGCAGTGATTTCTGTCCTCTGGCTGCACATTTCCTACAGACTGGCAGAGGTGCTGGCGGCTGAGTTGTTTACTGAGAGATGTGTTCCTGCCCTCAATAATCTCCAGTAATAATAAGCACAGTAAACTCCACATACTGACCTGGGTTATCCAGATGCTCTCTGAAAGAAGTAAGAACTGAAAACCTTTCTACTTTTCTGAGGGATGCAGACATTTTCTCACCCGCACCCTGAACCAGACACTTAGGGCTCAGTTCTGAGAAGTATTGGGGCTGGGGGGGATTCTTACAGGAGGAGGTTGTTCATTTTCAATTCAGACTCACCTCCAAAAGGAATCTGTAATCTCAGCTTGCCATTTCCACAAGAAAGATTTTATGAAATAGAACTTTTGGCAGCCAACTCAATTTTAAAGGCAAACAACATCTTAGGGACTAAGGAATACCCACTCAACATTTATTCCAGCAACTAGAATATTAAGTAACTCGTTAGTAATCACTGAAGTTTGATAGCACTTCATAGTAAATGGAGTACTTTCTTACCTGTAACCTCTTTTGAGTCACTCAACTTTGTTATATAGGTATTATTACCCCCACTTTACAGATGAGGAAATTGAGAGTCTGAGACATCAGCTAATTATTCACAACCACTAAGCCAACCAGCTCTCAAAATTCCATATCCTAAGCTATTTCTTCACCACTGCCTTTCTTCTTTCAAGGATATCTGGTCAACATTAATCAGAAGCTTCTTTTGTAGCTGGTTAGTGACTATAATGGCATAATTGGCAAATATTAAAGAATTCGTTTCTTTGGACTTTCAGCTTCTATCATAGATGTCTAGATATCAGGGTTTTCTTTCCCCCGATAGGACCATATCAAGCCATTAAGAAAAAAAAATTAACTCATTAGATTTAGCTACCAAATTTAAACACCTAGGAGAAGAAAACACACTTTTCCCACCAATAATTCAATCTTGTACATCACTCTTCATAAAGATAGAAATGATGAGCTGAATGATTAATGGGCCAATTACACTTCCTGGAAACTGTAAACGGTGCTTTAAGGATATACATGACACATCAAACAACACAGCCTTAGGAAGAATCTCTAAAATATATTTCCATCCTGTTTGAACATTTCTTAAATAACATCACAAAATAAAAACATCAAAAGTTTGAACAAAACACACATCACAACTTGATGTTTTTTGACTGCTTTTATTCTTTTTATTCTAAGTAGAAGTTGAGAAATTTTTTAGTTAATTAAATGCCTAGGCAACCGAGGCCTATCTGGAAAATGACAAAGATACGGCAACATTAATGCTTTGTATTACTGGTGTTCAAATTAACATTTTTAAAAAGAACCTAATTATAATGTCAAATTGATAAATGTTTTGTGGCTTTGGGTTAATGATGTTTGTAAGTATTTTTTGAGGTTCTGAAATGACTACATAAATAGTATAGACCAAATTGTACCTTGTTTTTGTGTATCCGTATATATTTAACATCCTTATATCGACGTATTTACCCTTACCTATATCATTCCCATGCATTGTAAATTTACTTATCATGTCTTGAAAAAATTCCAAGCCAAATTTCATCAGCAAAAACTTACCTTCGTTCTTGAAACTTCTAATGATGTTGGCAGAGGGCATGGAGGTTCGATCTGTTGCAAATTTGTTATAGAGTTCCAACATGTACTCTGGTGGGTCTACCTTGGCTGAATCCTCTGTGGGGATGTCAGACAGGTTCAGTGTCTTGAGAAACTCATTCTTCATGCTCTGGAGCAATGTGCTAAAGTCAACACCATCTTGCTCTGAGAAAACATCATCAAAGAGGGGCATATCTTCTTCTAGAGGAGACTGGTCTAGGCTCATGATGGGGCTGCCAGACACCAAGTGAGCCACCAGGCAGAAAAGAGCGCACAGTGTTAGGACCGGAGAGCCCATGACTCCGCTCAAGCCCCTAGGCCAAGCCAGGAAGGTTTAGCTCTCCTGGGCTCTAAGTGGCAGTTTTATCTTGTGGGGCGTAAATGTCTCCTGTCACTGGAGACAAGTTTAGAAACTCTTCCTCTCTCTCTTCCTCCCCCTACCACTCTTCCTCTCCCTCTAAAAGTCAGGTTGCAGTAATTGGATAACAAAATCCCCTATAGGGGCCTAGCCTTTCTTATCTCCCTAGTGTAAACTTGTGCACCAGAATTTGTTTCTATCTTGTAATCCCTATTTCTTTTAATGAGCATTTTGTAAACATTTTCACATTCTGACACTGGTTGAAAGATAGGACAATTTTCTCCTTGCAAAGGCTCTGCTTCTCTTCCCTTTGATTCACTTCCTTTCAGCAGGAATGTCTTCTGTTTTTATGGGGCTTAGTTTCACACACACATATAATAGGTATAAGAAGCAACATAACGCACATCAGGGGTGATACATATTAATTTGAATGGTAGGGCCTACATCCTCAAGTAAATACTTCTGAAGACAGACCAAATATCCAAACTTTCATTCAGCTATAAATGAATTTATATAAATTTTTCCAAGCATACATTTTTAGAAACAAGAAAGTATAAACTTCATGATCCATAGTCTCTTTCCTACCTATTTGATCTGGCTAAAATGGCATTTGAAAAATAGGGCAAGTGCTTAATTATAGTGGCAACTAAAATTTAGTAGATGCTTCCTACAGACAGGCATTGTACTCAGTGCTTTACATTCATCATCTAGTGTGCTCCTGCAATAACCCTATCATTATCTCCATCACATATATGGGCCAGCGAGGTTCCATAGCTTGCCAGAGGCCACAAAGCTGCAAGGTGATGGAGCCACAGTTTGAACCAAGGCAGTCTGATTCTTTTGAAAAAGAAAACAGTCACACTTTTAAACCACTTGTATTCCACCAGCCTAGGGCATGGGCAATAATGGTGAGAGGCCAATCTATCCCCAGACCAGCCTGGAGGAAGGAGGCAGGAGGCAGGCAGCAGTTTGCAGCTGGATGTGTACCTCAGGTCCTCCACCTGTGCAATGAATTGTTAATACGACCAACATCTCTGCCAAATTCATCCTTCTGACTCCATCAAAATTGTCATCTAGAGGCTCCAGCAAAAGCTTGGTGTGATGGTTAATACTGACTGTCAACTTGATTGGATTGCAGGATGCAAAGTATTGATCCTGGGTGTGTCTGTGAGGGTGTTGCCCAAGGAGATTAACATTTGAGTCAGTGGGCTGGGGAAGGCAGACCCACCTTTAATCTGGGTGGGCACCATCTAATCAGTCACCAGTGAGGCTAGAATATAAAGCAGACAGAAAAATGTGAAAAGACTAGACTGGCTCAACCACCCAGCCTACATTTTTCTCTCATGCTGGATGGTTCCTGCCCTCATACATCAGATTCCAAGTTCTTCAATTTTGAGACTTGGACTGGCTCTCTTTACTCCTCAGCTTGCAGACAACCTATTGTGGGACCCTGTGATTGTGTGAGTTAATACTTAATAAACTCCCATATATGTGTGTGTGTGTGTGTGTGTGTGTGTGTGTGTGTATGCATATATATATGAACATTGAATCAAATCTCTGTCCCTCCAGAGAACTCTGACTAATACACTTGGCAAGCAACATTACCAGGCACACAGAAAATGCCAAATGCCTTGGTCCTAAAAATAAAAAAATGGTATAATTGATTGTGTGTACAGATTCGGAAAGACAAATCAGGTTCATTCCATTTTCCACCCTAACTAGTGACAGTAGCAGCCGTGGTACAGCCAGAGTGGCCCTGTGGACAACCCCAGGGATGTTTTTCCCACTGAGGTGATAGTACTGGTATCTTTCTGACTTGCCCAGTGCACACCCTGTTCCATTACGGATACATCCTGTGCTGTGTTCAGAGGGCTGTGTGGAGATATTTGGTTCACTGGAATACTTTCTCAGTTTCGATGTTAAATTTTCCTATGTTCATTCTAATTGATTAGCTACAATGTTTCCACTTGGCTCTTCGTCCAGACTCCCTTAGGTTTCTAGTCATCTTCTGATTCTTTTTCCTCCTAAAATGTACAATATTACAGGCATTTTTTTATTACCATAGAAAGAACTGTATTTTGTTTCGTAGTTGTTAATTGTCCATTTGTTTAATAGTTGTTGATTTTGGTTTCATGTTCTATTTTGATTCAAACTTCTGCTCCCATAGTGAAAAGACAGCTGTAGACTGGAGACAGATTATATCCTGAATAGTCCCACAAGTGAGTGAGTGAGTCCAAGGGCCAGAAGCCGTCCCTCAGGTGGTTTGTTTTAACATGAGGTTCCTGACAGCATACCAGCAATGCCTTGTATCATGTCTTGCATCCAAATAAGCATCCATTTATCTTTCCACATACACACGTCAACGCACACTCCAAAACTCTGAATGGTAGGCATGTGTGTGTAACTGCCACAGAACAGCTGTGTAAGTGGTACCACCTATAACCCCTGAGTACACTGGTTTCAAAGGTCATGGGGAGAGACATACATCCCATATTGCAGAGTTCTAGATCTTTACACTCCTGGGCATAAAAACGTTAACTGAGACTTCACTGGCTTACCTATACTTGGTGTTAGAAAAACTATAGGGTTAAATATTTGAATCCATGTTTATCTTTGGGGATGATTAAGAGACACAGTAGGAAAATGACTATAGCTGTAGGAAAATGACTATAGCCGTATCTCAGATAGTGCAAGATATCAGAATATCTTGAGATGCATGCTCAGTGAAGGTTCTTAAACCCACACCTGTGCTGGGTGGACAAGGAAAGAGGTTGGCTTCACGCTTGGAGGAAGGGAACATAATCTCCCTCCCTCTTCCAGGCCTGGGACACCTCACATCTTAATTGCAGAGTCTCTTTATCCCAGGTTTTTCTCTAGAAGCTTTTTCTGATGACTCTTATCTGACTCTAAAAGGTCCAAATGTCTTCACATTCCTACCCCTATTTTGATCTTTCTGGATGCAATTCATTCTGTTCTTTTGCACTTATCTCATTATTTTGTATCCTTCTCATTTGGACTGTTTCACAGTTCATTCAGAGTGAACGGGGGATTACAGTTCTGTGTGTCAAAGATGTGAATGGTATGTTTAAACATTTTAAAAGAAACCTTACATGTGGAAAGCAAAATATTAATTACACATTATGTCTTTCAACCCCCCTGGAAAATGCTCCAGAACCTCTGATTTGCAAAGTTCTGGGCCAGTTTTTGAAACTAGTTCCATAACTGTACAAACTTGAAGGATCTAACATTGAACTTCATTGAACTATCAAAGGGATCTGGGATCCAGACATGGTCAGAGCCACTGAACAGCATCCTGATGAATTCTGCTATTCCCTGTGTGTATTGCACCCCCTGAATAAATGCAACCAATAAAATTCTCCTGAATGAAAAGAGACAATGAATTCAGAAAGGCTTTGAACATGACTCTAGGTTCTTGGAAGCCTCTCTATGTTGGATCCCACTACAGAAGCATTACATTGCTCCTGCTGCCTTCTCAGGACCAGGTGTGATAATTTAAAAAATTTAACAAGCTGTATGATAGATTTTGTCCATTTAACTTATATATGAATTGAATCATGTTATATGTTTTCTTCCAAGACTTACTTTTTTGCACGCAACAGGATTTGTCCAATGCACACAAGTTGATGTGTGTAGCCGAGTTCATTGATTTTCACTGAATGGTTGTCAGCTTTGTAAATATATAAAAATTTATTTGTACATTATACTGTTGATAGAGACTTTGTTTCTTTTCTCTCATTATATACAGCACTACAGTGAATAATCTTACTATTATTTTCTGTTTAAGAGATTCTGTAGGAGATGCAATCCAATAGAACATTCTGTTATAAAAGAAGTATCCTCTGTTTAAGTTGTTCAATGCAGCAGCCACTGAAACTGCATGTGGATATTGAGCATTTTAATGTGGATGGTACAACTGAGGAACTGAATTTTTAAATTTCATTTAATTTTAATTAATTTATACCTATATTTAAATAGCCATAAGTGGCTAGTAACCACCATGTTGGACAGTGCAAGTCTAGACTTTATTTGGTAAGAGTAAATATCAGAATAGAATTGCTGGTTGATAGAAAATATTCCAACAATTTTACATAATGCCCAATTGTTTTCCAAAATGGTTTTTCCAATGCTGTGTCTCCCAACAAGAGCTCCCGTTGTGCCACATACTTGACAATGCTTGTCTGGTTGACTTTGGGGACTGTGGTTGAGCCTTGGAGGCTCCCTCTTCTGCTGCTGTTTTCTCCCACCCATTCCTGAGAGATGCAACAGAGCATGTACATTATCACCTTGAAAAAAGGCATAGTTTGGGCTGGAAAGCACTGTTTTAAAATATTGTGTTGGCTCTTACACCCTATATTAAATGACTCAGCTCATGTAAAGCATGGTGTCCAAGAGCAAAAAAATTTATTGAAGGACAGGAATGGAGACTTGCATGAATTCAACAATATTCCAAGTTAATGGATGAGAAGACAATATAATAAAGATGTCAAAAATCCCCAAATCAATATATAAACTCAATAAAATGTCAATCACAATCCTAACAGGACTTTTCATATAACTTGAAAAGCTGATTCTAAAAGCTATATGTAGGAGCAAAGGATTAAGAGTGAGTAAGGGTACTCTTAGAGAAGAATTAGGAGAATTTTCTTACCAAATATTAAAATCTATTAAAAATCAGTAATGATAAAGATAGCATGGCATTGGTGTAGGAATAGATCAATAGAATAAAAATCTACCTGGAAAAGGACTCACATAAATACAAAAAAATTGAGATAGAATACCTGACATCGCAAACAAGTGGGAAAAAGATGATTTCATGAATAATGCAGGGATCATTTATGGGAATATTGATTGACTACTTTTTACTTTATGCAAAAATTAAATCCAGATAGATTTGGGACTTCATATGAAAGAGCCATTTTGAAACTTGGTCTTGGAGAAATCCTAGGAGAAGTGTTTCATTTGCCCTGAGAATTATCACCTCATGTGCTATCTCCAACTCTTGAGGTTAACAAGGAAATAAATGATTATCTTATCCCTATTTCCTCAAAAAAAAAAAGGTAGAAAAGGACAGCTCACATTAGAAAAAGTAGATACACTGATATTATCTATCAAATTCCAAAGTAGCAAAAATAATAATATTGTTATTAGCTTCAGAAAAAACTTTACCAAGAGTTTCTTGAAATAGTGAATTCCCCAACTACATTTTTTTTTTTGAGACAGGGTTTCATTCTGTCACCCAGGCTGGAGTGCAGAGGCGCTATCTCAACTCACTGCAACCTTCGCCTCCTGGGTTCAAATGATCCTCCCATTTCAGCCTCCCAAGTAGCTGGGACTACAGGCACATGCCACCATACCTGACTAATTTTTATATTTTTTGGTGGAGATGGGATTTCACCATGTTAGGAAGGCTAATCTCGAACTCCTGATCTCAGGTGATCCGCCCACCTCAGCTTCCCAAAGGCGGGGTTACAGGCATGAGCCACCACACCCACCTTCCAATTACATTTTACATCATAATTGTTTCACTTACCCACCTTTCAGAAACACATTTAAAGCATGGAGTGAGGCAACTCTTACATGTTACAGAAAAGATTATATTATCTGTATTTTAAGTTATATATGCATAGTTCTTAAAGCTAACGAAATCTTTTTTGCATGTGCTTCTTAATTTGTAAATGCTAAAAATGAAAATGCTCACTGACCTAGGATATCCCAGGGGTGGAATTGACTGTCCGTCAATGTACTCTTAGAATCACTAGAGGTGTTTGACAGCTGTGCTAAGCAACAACACAGAATGCAAAGACAAAGAAGTAAACCCAGCCAGGGCATTCTGCCACCACACTGAGATAAGTCAAGCCCTTTAACACCAGGGGCTGCTAAGGGTTTATTCCACACTCTCAGCAAGATAAGCTGCCTTTCACGCCTCACAAGACACTCAGATCTGGACAGCAGCCCAGAGGAAAAAGTAAGAGATGCAAGTAAGTGCAATTATTTCAGTGAAGAAATTAGCAGATTTCAAGTTGTTTGATTTCACTTCCATGAACAGCCATCAAAATCCATGTTTCTTGGAAGGCTGGCTTTTCCAAGCATGTTCATGTGGACTAAGAGGAATAACCCCGGGGCCCTACACTGAATTGCACTATATGTCTGCCTTATACACTCACTGTCTGAGCTTCACCGTGTATGAAGGCATTTGTTTCTCCATTTTACAGATGAAACTGAAGTATAACTGATTAAATGAGTTGTCTCAATTCACACTGCTGGGGAAACTTGGGGATCCAAATTTGCACTCTTGCCACCGTTCTTTCATAGTTCTCTAAACAGTCTTTGTTAACTTATAGTCCATTTGGGTTTGGACTCTGAGAAGATGAGTAGGACATGACATAACCCTTTACTATATTATGATTATCACATAATTTGGGTGTATTTTTGGGCCTCTCTGTACTAGCTATTAACAGTGGTTTCCCTAAAAGCTGAATGAACCCTCTAATGTTTTGAGATTTCCTAGGATAGATCCAGTTTCAAGTGTTCTGTCCTATTTCCCCAGAAGAATAGGCAAACATGAGTCCCCATTTTTTTTCATTAAGAAAATAGGATTACCTTGTCAGTAGAACTCCGCATACATACATTTCAAAGAAAAAACACACATCCCCTCTTCAAGTGATCCCCCCCCAGGACCTTGCCTAGAGAGCTGGAAGGTCAAGGCAAACCACACTCATGATATTGAACTTGGAAAGTGACTGCTATATGATGATGAATATACCTGAAAGAAAAAAAAATATGTGGTTTTATAAAAAAGATTCATCTCAGCCAAATCAGTTTGCAAATTTCTGTGTCACAGTCTGAGACTGTAAACCATGTGGAATGTTACAAGAATAACCCCTTCCTGCCCAGTTTCATGACCCACTAAGTCAAACCTTATAACTAAGAATTACCAACTTTCAAAGATAAAAGGACTATCAGGGTTCAGCTGGGGCTGGCCTTTGACATGCTGCAGGAAGAGAGAAGGAAGGAGGGAGAAATAACTGGGACCTGTCTTATCAATGGGCAGCCACTTTTCGGCTGACTTTCACTTGACAAGTTCAGAAAGTTGCATGCCAGAAGGATTTCTTGGAGAAGATCTTCCACATGAGAATGATAGCTTAAGTGTGTTATGACAGCCTTGTTGCTGGGCATCATACATTTCTTTGTGAAATCAGTGTCTACATGTGACCCATCTTTCTTCAATGCCATGTATAAAAGAAAGGGGAAAAAAACGAAGCCATGGACCATCTTCAGCTTTAGGTAATGTTGGTAAATCTATTTACAGAAACAGCCTTCTGATTCCTAAAAAGAAAGAGATGATCACTTCTGCCTTAAAAGTCTAAGTTATCCCCCAAGAAAATCTCCTTTTCTTTCTTCCCTTCGATGGAAAAAGGTCAGATTATAAGAGTCAAGCTCCATTCTAATTATATGATGTCATAAGACTGCAATTTTGCTTAAGCAAGCCTTACAAAGCATTGTGAATATATGGCTGGAAAATGACAAAGTGAATTTTAGATAAGTGCCTTCAATTAAGCTTGTTCTGGTACAATTTACATTGTGTGGAAGTCCAGGGAACCAAAGCCATTTATGTGGCCCTTCATATGCCCTCCAAAATGAGTGAATTATCTGTAAGTGGTACGTGTTTAGGACTCATTGGTTAATTATCCCTGGGGATTTTGTGCAGTTGGGATTGATAACAGTACCTAAAAGGGATTCTGGTGAAGGATAACAACAGAACTCTTTAAATAGCCAAGCAGACAGCTAAATGGAACTTGGGTAGCTGAATTCTCAGAAAATGTAGGGCTTTTTTTTCCCAGAAGATTTCTGCAATTACCTTGATTCTATTGTACCATTCTTGCCACACAGCAATCATCACCTTAGCTAAGACAAAACACCCAAGTGAACTTTGTAATAAAGCCAAATGACCAAATCTGTGACAAAAATAATTCCAAAATCTGTATCCCCAAGCTGTTATTCCAGGCACAAGAATGGTCATTCTCTGTTGCATGGTTGACATACTTGTGAGTTTTATCAGCTTCTCTGAGATAAGGTTAGAATGTCCTTCTTCTCAAATACCATGGACAGCTTAAGAGCAGGGGCTGTTTTCCATTCACGTATCCTTGGAACTTAGTTTAAGGCTTGAGACATAGCACATGCTCAACGAATCAATAAACAAAAGTGTGCACTTGCGAATGGCACTATGGCATATTCGTCTGCTTTAGGTTTTACAAGGTACTCCACGGAGAGTTAAGCTTAAGTACAATCTACATTTAAATAAGGATATAGACCTTCCTAAATGTCACAATCTTCCTCAAAACTTCAGGTGCATTCTAGTCACTAAAGGCACTTGCATCTCTTGCCTCCTGCCATCCATCTTCTACCCCACTCCATACCCACTCACTGTCCTTCCTTTGATAATATCAAGGTTCTCTCTGGCTATTTCTCTTTGGGACAGTGGGGACTACTGGCCAGGGCTTGACTCATGGGAATCCTGGTCCTCCAAGTGGCTAATGAAACAAGGAGGGTCAGAGCATCCTCCAGTTAAGAAGGTGCATCCCTCCCCTACCCCAATGGTCCTGCCCCAAAGCCTTCAAGAGGAACTTCCTTGTATCGTTTCTTTTTTCCTACTGTGCTTACTTTAAATTTGTCTTTCTTCTTAAGTGGATTGTAGTATTTTCCTAGAGAAAAGAGATAAGTAGACAGCTGCTGTCCTTGGATTCTACACCTTGAACCTGCTTACAGCCAAAGCAAAAGTCTAGTTCCTCATCAGGAGATCGCATTAGGTTTGGGGGAAAATCCTCATAGAAATAAAATGACTTTGCCTGGAGTGTCACCTTTCTGCATAAATGTTGTTCTCTGGAACTTGTGGTGGTGATGTCAAGCAGCTCTAAGAGGAGCCAAAAATCTTGAGCCCCAGTCAGGGGCAACTTATTGTGGGTAATAATTCATCCTTCACCACCACTAGAACAAATGTTTATTAAGCACCTACTCTGCTGTGTAATGCACAGTGGCACTAGGCTAGCAAGGAAGGATGTTCAATACTAACCAAAATAACAATAAAAAGCTACCATTTATTCAAGTCCTACTCTGTGCCAGGCACTGAAGGCCCATTCTTTATGATCATTATCTCATCTAATTCTCCGCTGAACACTATGACATAGGTGCTACCATCATCTCCATTTTACAAATGAGGCTACTGGTCAAAGAGCCAGGAAGAGGAAGATCCAAGATTGACACCTGCTCTGTTCAATCCCTAAGCCCTTCTTTCAGTTAAACACACTCTACTTTCCCAAGAGGAGCTGATTTGATAGAGTGATGACATTGCAGAAAGAATACAGTTGGGGGAAGAGGATAAGGCAGAAGAAAGAGAGCACCTTTGTAGTTGGAGGAGAGAGGAAAAGATAGATGAAATGGTAGAGGAAGAAGTTGAGAAACATCATTCTTAATATTCTCAATTTCTTCTGGGAATTAAGAGACAAAGTCATTTGGCAAAAAAACAAGTGCCCAGCCTGGACAATATAGTAAGACTCTGCCTACACACACACACACATTAGCCAGGCATGGTGCCACATGCCTGTGGTCCCAACTACTTGAGAGGCTGAAGTGGGACGATTGTTTGGGCACAGGAGTTTGAGGCTACTGTGAGCCATGACCGTGCCACTGCACTTCAGCCTGGAAGATAGTGAGACCTTGTAACAAAACAAAACAAAACAAAGCACAAAGATGGGGTAGGGGTAAAAATAATAATGATGATAAATATGGTAATGATAGCAGCAAAAATTGAATTACTACGTGTCTAAAAATGTTATTTTAATTCTCACAATTCAATAAGTCAAACACTATTTCACACCTAAGCAAACCGAGGCTCAAAGAAATAATATAATATGCACATTGTAGAACACGCACTAAATAGTAGATCTGGGATTTTAACCCAGGAAATCTGACTCCAGAAGCCAAGCTTCTAAGGAGAAAGTAAACTGATTAGAAATATGTAAAAACATAGCTTTTAATTTATTTTTCACTTAAAACATAAAAATTTGAAAAGTGGTGGTCTAAGAGGTGGTTGGAGGAAATTTTTGGCTTAGCATGTTTGAACTAAAAATGGAACAGCTAGGTCAATATGTCAAGGAGATAAATATGCTGAAACTAAAGTTCAAGAGAGAAATTAGGCATAGTTTTAATAGTAACAATTACCATATATATTTATAATTTACTATTGCACCAAAATTTTGACTTAGTGATACAATTCAAGACACGTATAAATTCCAACATTTATAAACAGCACTAAAACATACGCTTTTCCCCTTAAAATTCAATAAAACATTACATAAATTTCAAGCAACTCCTTAAGAATCTTAACCAGTCTATACAAGTAGGACTAGAATCATTTCCATCATTATTGAATTCAATTCTACTTTGAATTTCAGCAATACTGAAGAAACATTGTAAAGCTCAGTGGTAAAATAAACTGCGCCTGAGGGATCAAAGGGATGATGGGAAGTGGTGTGAGCTGCTCGTCCATAAGCTGAGCCAATGCACAGAATGAATAAAATAGATGATCTGTAGCACTGGAAGCAGTCAAGTTCCCAGATAACAAGGTCTTCCCAGTGAGTTAAACAGTAAGAAGAGGGGGAGGATGACTGGGAAGGAGGTTTCCAAGAACCAGAGAGAGGGGGCCTTGGAGAAACAGCAGTTCTTGCAGGGAAAACTAAAGATTGGCTCCTACTTTACTTCCTTTGCTACTTGCTACTCTTTTCTTTATACAGAGCCAATGAGAGACCAATTTCTCTGTAGAAAAAAGTCCTTTCATTGCTGAACTGTTACTGTAGAAGATGCCAGGTTCCAGTGTCACCTACTCAAGAGTTTTTTTTAGATTGATGTACGTCTCTGGTTCCTTGGCCAAATGTTTTAATATTAGCTTCCTTTTTTTTTTTAACCAGTACTTCTCAGACTTCTTCCATCTGTTCCTCTCCAGGACCCTTCATCAACCCTGTCCTATCGTCAACCAAGCCCATGAACTCTCTTACTGTGCACTCATAGTCCACTTGTTTCCATATTCCAAGGTAGGAAACTTCATCCATGGGGCTCTCAACAAGTTGTCAACCTTAGTGGGGGTCTCCATTACAGCGACTTCAATATTTATCATCCAGGCCAGAAGTGGTGTTCCCACTTCAGCTGTGAATGGAATCTGTAGAGAAATTTCTGTTCTTTTTATTCCCAGGAAATTTTTTTTAAACTTTGAATATTTTTCTTTTCACCTTCATAACCCAAAAAATATCACTTAAAATGTATTGCCAGAATCAGACACAATCTAACCTAGGGTTTCCTACTCTTCAGAGTGGGACCCTGTGGTCAGAAAACTTGAACCTTGATTTAATTAGGTAGTTTTTCTTAACCCCTCAAAAACTGTATTTTTGTCATCTATGAACTGGGAATAACAGTGCTTGGCATAGAAAACCTTAGTTCTAATAATTGTTATTATAAATATGCAGATCTATTCAGCTCCAGGCTTTGAAACAATTTATTCTCCCTTTTAAATGACATCTTGTTTCAAAATTTAGTCTCTACTGTGTCTTTTATCATGCCTCAATCTGTAAGTGATTCAAATTCTCCTGAAAACTGCTTAGAAAAATGTTTTTAAATGATTAAACAAATACATAGCTAATTCTCATTCAATGAAAGAATTCCATTGGAATAGCTTGATTGATTTATGTTAGGTTAATATAGCTATTAGAAAATGCCATACAACTTTTGACTTCTGGGTACTCTTTTGTTAGGCAGCCGTTTGGAACCCAGAACACATTTTCTCATTACATCATTATGTTTGTGGTTGGATTTTCAGACAAGTTCATAAAAGTATATTTACATCACAGTGAGGTTGAAGCATACAATACCAATGGCACTATTGAATATAATAGCTAGAAACTAGTAGAGATTACTGAGGATCAAATCAGGCCGTATATTTGAAATGTGCTGAGTATCTAATGGTTTATATAGAAATTTTAAACATTCTAATTTAGATATAATTATCAAATATTATAAATAAAGCTTACTATATTTTCTCAAAAAAAATACACTGTAGAAGAGAAGGTCAAATCCTGAACTCCAACTAAATCCCCATTCCTTTTGCAGCTATGTTTGCCAACGGAAAACACTATAAAATAAGGTTAATGAGAAATTGCAGCTTGCAAAAGCAGGAGAAATCTGAGATATCCTGTAGCTTGTCCTCTCATGGATATGCGGATGTGAGTGAAATTGCCAGAGACAACAGAGGCAAAGTAAAGGTGAAAGACCATGGGAATTTACAACCTTGATAATACGGGCTTATGAATAGTTTATTTGCTGTGTCCTCTCTTCCTCCTATTCTCTTTTCCTTTCTCCCTTTCTTCTCCTTTCTTCCCTTACCTCCTTCTTTCCATCTTCCCTCCCTCACTTCCTAAATATATGCTTGGAGTGTTTCAGATTGTTAATTTAAAATATATGTTATATGTTTTATACATTTGTGTATATTATACACACACACACACACACGGAAAGAAACCTTGGTTAGTGTACTACTCTCTGAAGAGTTCACATTCATGTCATCTGACACTCACAGTAATCAGAATAGGTGAGACAGACAAAAATCATCCTTTTATATAAGTAAGGAAACCAAAACCCAATATGGTGAAATGATTATTCCCAGATAATGCCCTTGTCTAACACCCCTTTCAGTGGTCATAAGAATTGGGACTGAGGTCTCACAATTAAACTAGGTCTAAGCTAAAGCAAATGAGGAAACAGGCAAAGGATTATTTTCAAATGGAAAATCTGCTGGGTAGCATCAGAACATTAAACTTAGTAGGTTGGTTAATGGTTTTAATAATTTCAGACACTTAATGCAGATTTTAATATTCTATAGAATTTTTGTTGACAGTATTTTTAAAATTAAAATCAATAGGCAAAGTGAGACACAATAACATCCAATCTCTCTCATATAAATGACACCTGACTCTTCCCTGTACTACTTTACAAATATTTCCTAACTTCCATATATACTCCCAAATAAAATGATTTCCTTATTTTCCCAATAAAAGATTTAAAAAGAGAGAGATTTGGGGAATTCTGTATATATAACTTTTAAGGATGTGGATGGAAGAGTCAACTGTTTACTTATTTAATAATTTTACTACACATATATTTTAATGTTACATAAAATAAAATAAAAAATTAGAATGTTTCTACTTTCACATTTTCTTTTAAAATTGCATTCAAACTCTTCAAGTGAACTCAGAGTATCATCACTTGAACCATTTTTTGAGTCATTTAGTATAGCTTCCAGACTTTATCCTCTTGTAATCGCAACATAAGACTTTGTAAGACCTTAAATATAAAATTACTCCTCTTGTCTGCAATAGCACTTTGGGGGAAATCCTCGCCTTTCTGCAGTAAAACTTTGGGAGAAATCCTTGGGTCTGTGTAACAGGTGAAGAGCTTTGTGCTCTGTGTCTCCAGGAGAGTTTTTCCAGTTGGGTTTAACAGTCCAATCTCTGACATTCCCCGGGAATGAGACTGCCTACATGAAACACTGGGAAAGCTGGAGAACTTCAGGTCAGGTTGGAAATCTGTCAGTGAGATGAGGTATCAACCTGCACATACACATTTGAGACATCGCTTTACAAGGCCAGAAACCAGGCCTTGCTTCAGTTTATGGCCATGGTTCTCTTGCTGGCTGCTTTCTGGCAGTGGTGATAAGATTCCACAGAGTATCTGTTTGAAATGTTGCACATTCATTCATCATCATCATTTCAGAACCTTTTTTCAGAGCAGTTGACATTTAGACCTCTGAATGAGGATTATTTCAGAATGGGCCATGTATGGGGAAAAATGTAGAGGATGATGGCTGTTCCAGAGACAGCAGAAATGAAGATCTCAGATTGGAAACTAATTTTAGTCATCCTGCACATGCTCACCCCTGTCACGCTCCTCTATATCTCGCCTCTCACTGAATGGTTTGCTCATGCGGCAGGCAGTGCCTGATAGCATTTATGAGCATCTTCATCATGCTCTTCCCAAAATGTTTTGTAAAAACTTAGCATCGCCCTTGGATACCAATACTATGAGAATGACTTGTATCATTCTATTGCCCAAAGAGCATCGATAGATGTCAGGATTCTGAAATAGCTGCAGAAGCCGCTGCCAGCACACATTTTGCAAGCAAAACTTATAGAGTGGTGGATTACAATGACAGAACTTTGGGGAGGAGTATTCATCACAAGATGGAATCAAGTGGTTCACAGGTTGGCAATTTCCCAGCTGGTGATTGTTGTTAGTAAATTCAGAGGCATCCTACCAGGCAGATATCCTCTGCCCAAACACTGCCTGAATCACTGATGCAATATAGCATTCTGACGGGAGTGTATTAGGGCGGGACCCGTTCATATTTCATATACGTCTTCTCCTGATGTTTCATGTTGCTATTCAATTTTCATGAGTTTATATCTTATCTCCTAATTGGTTTATGATTGGAAACCTAGGACTGTTTGGGCCACCATTGGAAAGACAGGAGCTTAATGTGAAAATGAGATTCTTGTCCAACAGGTTGAAGATTCTTGACAGAGATCAGAGATAACTGACAAAAGGGGTGTAGATGAGACCCACTGGGAGATGTTACTGTGTGAGGGAGATTGTTCTGTACCCTTTGGAATACAAGAAAAATATGGAAAGATTTCATTGAGTTTTATTAGCATTAACCATTCCTTTCTCTGCTTTCTTGCTCATTATTCCACTAACATTTACTAAGCATAAACTGTGTGCTAGAAACTTGAATAAGAACTTCTTCACAGCCCTTATTTTCTCTCCAATTCCTTTAATGTTTTATTTAGTACAACATTTAAGAGCATGGTCTTTTTTTGCGTCACACAGATCTTTTGGTGTATCACACAATAAGACCACTTATTGACCATATGAACTTGAACAATGACTGAATCTTTCTGAGACTGTTTTCATTTCCAAAAAATGGAGATCAGAATATTTCCTACCTCATGTGGTTGTTGTGAGGCCAAATCAAATAATAATTAAAACATATTTTAGGTTCAATTGCTGATAAATTGTAAGCAATCACTATCATTATTTAGTGCAAGTTTTTTTTATAATTGGACTGAAACTTCTGAAATTGCCATTTTTGGATGTCAAAAATGGTAGAATATTGGTAACTTCCTGTGGATCAACTTAATATATGCTTTGTTTTCTAAACAGGTTTATGTTGGTTGTCAGCACAAATCTCCTTTATAGTGTAAATGAGAGTCTTTGGAACCATGGGGTCCAAAGACTGGAGCCAGGCCTCCAAATTATGTTTATTTAAGCCAGGATTATAATTTGTGTAATTGAGCACTTAACTTGGGGCTCCGTACATAAGAGATGGCCAATGAAAATTAGAATAATAAATTCATATGTATGAGATATTTGGACTTTAGGAAATAGGCAACTATTTTTAATTATCCCATTTTCCTTGGCTATAAAATTTCATTTCTGACACCTAAGATCAAGTTGACACAATCATTTAAAAAACATGAATAGTAAATATGTATGAGCTGGCCTGGTTGAGTTTGGGAACTAGATCTGTCATATATAAACCATTTGACTTCAAACCAGTGATTCTTGATGAAAAGCAAGGCTGTGAAAATCATAACATGGCAATACGTATTGAGGGTAAGGGTTTCACTTATATCTCTGCCTCTCTTTAAAAAATGAAAAGATATCTCAGATTAGAAATGAAAGGACATAGAAGGTACAAAGCTCTCTCTCCGGTTAGGGATGAGAGCACCACGAAAAGCGAAAGGAAGCTTGGGATCCCCACACCTCAACCCATACACTAATCAGCATTACTGCCAGGTCTAAAAACCACCCTTAATTGTAGACCTGACTCTGCTCCCTGGTTTTGGTCCAGAGGAGACAGTGAAGTGATAGTTGTTTTGATGCACGATGGGCTCTCTGACAAAAGTCTACTGAAAACCAAACTTGATTGTTGCAAATTTGAATGTCAAACATAAATTAGGAGGACGTTTGCAAATCTATAGAGACCAAAAGTAGATTGGAGGTTGCCAACAGGATGTCGGAGGGGAGGTGGCACAGGGATTGACTGCTAAGTGGTAGGAAGTTTCTATTTGTGATAATGAAAACGTTCTAAAATTGATCATGATGATGGTTGCATAACCCTAGGAATATACTAAAAGTCATTGAATTATATATTTTAGATGGTGTGTTATAGGGTATGCAAATTATTTCTCAATTAAGCTTTTAAAAATCACAAAAGAAAAGAAGAAAAAATTCATTTTGAAAACCTTTAATCCTCCCATGAATATATATAACTTCTCTAAGCATTTTAGTGTGTAACCTTCTGGACTTTTTCCCATGCTATGGGAGCTGTTTGGTGAACTACTTTTTTAGCTTACCGATATAACCCAAATACCTTTTAATGCTAATGTACATTTATGTAATCTTTATTAAATTGTTGTATAACATTCCAGTTATTTGCATATCCCTACGCTTGCTTAGTGAATCTTTTATTGTTAAATATTCAAATTGCTTTTTTATTATTAAAATACTCCTTTGTATCTACAAAAAGAAAAATTAGCAGAGAGAATCCACAATAAACAAACTGAACTAACTAAAAACACTGTCAGCAGAGCGAGCGTTGGCCTTCTCTTTCCATTAAAATAAAGATTTTCACTGTATAAATAGTCCATATGACATATAAACACCTACTGTGTGCCAGATACTGCACTTTGTGCTGAGGATACTGCAGATGACAGAAATTTTTTATCCTTAGCTCAGGCCTGAAATATCACTTTGTAGGCAATCTTCCTAACTCTTTTTAGTTAATAATTCCAGATAATAGTATGTCACAAATTAGACAGTAGTGAATTTTCTAAGGTGTATTTTACTGTCACAACCTAAGCAGAGAATGCAAGAATATTAGTGCTGACAGATCATTCATTGAAGCCCTACATCATTTTATTGTCAATGAAAAACCTTAGGCCTGAAGATGGATGTTTAATGACTTTTCCCAAGTGACATAGTCAGAATCTAACAGAACTAAGATTTGAACCAAACTCTTGGTGAGTCCATAGCATTTCTGCCATGCCACACTAGCATCCAACAGCAAATCTCTCTATAACACCTTCCTAACAACTGCCCCACTCCAAAACCCCTCCCCATCAGCTTGTGGTATGAGCTCAGTGGAAAAAAAAAATCTCATTTTTCTGCTAGTTAGGAGTTTTAAGAAAGCTATCTGTTAATGCAATTATCACTAAGGAGTGAATGAGAATAGGTTTAATCCTCCAAGGAACATGTGTGTTTTAGAAGAGAAGTCAATAATAATAACTATTTTTGCATATTTATAGTCCTTTGCCTTTTAGAAAGCCACTTTCATATTGGAGCTGCATAGGATATTAACTGTATAGATGGTGACACTAAGGCTCAAGGTGAGTATTCTTTTCCCTAGACAGAACCAGTAAGTGGCAAAGCTGGGGTAGACACCCAGATCTTCAGTCATAAATCCAAATATCTTTCCAATTATAAACTATCCAATTAAATGGATGGGATGCCTGTCAGGGTATTTTTGGTAAGTGTAAATTATCCCCTTCTCCTCAAGAATAGGAGTCAACCAGTTGGTTCTTCGGAAAATTTGCTGCCCCCGTCACCACCGCTGTGAAGCTGAAGAATCTGACCTCCTGCAGCCACTGTCTTACATGTTTCCTCATCTCCAAGAAGATGGGCTCTTTACAAACTCCATAAATGAGTACAAGAGGCGTTGTTCACTTTTAGCTTATAAAAACCCAGTTTTAGAAAAGGCCAGGTCAAAAGATTAAAGGGAAATAGATATGAAATGTTAGAAAAGGGAAGCAAGCCCTTCTAATCCCCTCCACATTCTTCCTCACGACCCTGTCCCCCACTTGCTACCAAGGAGAGGATCACACTTTTTCCATCACAGCAAATCAGCCACCCTGACACGTCCTCAGATCTGCTTCTCCTTCCAGCCTTTCAGCACCCAATATTGGACACACATTCCTTTAGAGCCTGTGGCGGCCGCTGCCTCGTGCGACAAGTGGCCGCACATTGCAGATGCACATCACAGTCCACCAAGCGTGGTGGAACGGGTTATCTCAGATCAAATTCCTGCGGCAGCCACTTCCTCTCCTTATCTGGGAATCGGGAATTTTGATGAGGGTGGGTGGATGTAAGCCCTTCCAGTGCACCAGCTGTCCTAATAAGCATGACTTCTTGGAAATGCAATCTGGAGTGAGCTCTCATGTGTGCTAACTACTTTTAGTTCTTCCAAAGAGGGAGAGAGACCTGACAAGCAGAGACCCATTCAGTCATGCATTCATTCACCTGCAAAGGCCCATTCAATTCCTATATTTGCCAGACCTGGACTGGCACATCAGAGACCGTGAGCGAAGCCTGGTCTTTGCCCTCAAGGAGGGCATTGTGGACAATGTGAAGATTGTATAGAGTGCTGTGGGAATGAGCTGTCCAACTCTAAGAAGACCCAGGGATTATCAGGTTTGACTCACAAGAGGGCTGACACTCAGCAGGTGAATGATTTGTCCCATCGCCCTCCATGAATGGGTTATGCAGCCAAGATTAGAACCCCCAGCTGATTCCCGTATTCCCCACTGTCCATACTCCCCACTATCCCTACTGTGAGTCTGAAGGATGAGGAACAAATCACAAAGAGAGATTTTCACAGGGTTCTTATTAACAGATTGCTTCTGTCATTTTTTTCCATAAGTTATTGGGGTATAGGTGGTATGTGGTTACATGAGTAAATTCTTTAGTGGTGATTTGTGAGATATTGGTGCACTCATCACCCATACACTGCACCAGATTTGTAGCCTTTTATCCCTCACTCCCATCTCACTCTTACCCCCAAGTCCCTGAAGTCCATTGAATCATTCCTATGCCTTTGTGTCCTCATAGCTTAGCTCCCATATAACAGTGAGAACATACGATCTTTGATTTTCCATTCCTGAGTTACTTCACTTAGAATAATAGTCTCCAATCTCATCCAGGTCACTACAAATGCTGTTAATCCATTCCTTTTTATGGCTGCATAGTATTCCATCATATATATATATATATATATATCGGTCATATGATGTCATATCTCAATCACAGTTTCTTTATCATTCATTGATTGATGAACATTTGGGTTAGTTCCACAATTTTGCAATTGTGAATTGTGCCACTATAAACATGCATGTGCAAGTATCTTTTTAGAACAATGACTTTTTTCCTCAGGGTAGATAACCAGTAGTGGAATTGCTAGATCAAATGGTAGATCTACTTTTAGTTCTTTAAGGGATCTCCACACTGTTTTCCATAGTGTCTGTACTAGTTTACATTCCCACCAGCAGTGCAGAAGTGTTTCCGGTTCACTGTATCCCATACCAACATCTACTGTTTTTGTTTTGTTTTGTTTGATTTGGTTTGGTTTTATTATGGCCATTTTTGCAGGAGTAAGATGGTATCATATTGTGGTTTTGATTTGCATTTCCCTGCTCATTTCCCTGATCAACAAACAATTTTTTACATGTTTGTTGGCCATTTGTATATGTTCTTTTCAGAATTGTTTATTCATGTCCTTAGCCCACTTTTTTATGGGATTGTTTTTTCTTTCTTACTGATTTGAGTTTATTGTCACTTCTGGATATTAGTCCTTTGTCAGATGTATTGATTGTAAAGATTTTCTCCCACTCTGTGGGTTGTCTATTTACTCTGCTGACTGTTCCTTTCACTATGCAAAAGCAATTAATTAATTAATTATTTGGGTTCCTGCTATTTATCTTTGTTTTTATTGCATTTGCTTTTGGATTCTTGGTCATGAAATCCTCGCCTAAGCCAATATCTGAAAGGGTTTTTCTAATGTTATCTTCTAGGATTTTTATCGTTTCAGGTCTTAGGTCTAGGTCCTTAATCCATCTTGAGTTCATTTTTGTTGATTTTTTATAAGGTAAGAGATGAGGATCTAGTTTCATTCTCCGACATGGGGCTAGCCAATTATCCCAGCACCATTTGTTGGAAAGGGTGTCCTTTCCCCACTTTATGGTGTTTGTTTCTTTGTTTTTGTTTTTGTTTTTGTTTTGTCAATCAGTTGGCTGCAAGCATTTGGCTTTATTTCTGGATTCTCTATTATGTTCCATTGGTCTATGTGCCTATTTTTATAAGAGTACCATGTTTTGGTGACTATGGCCTTATAGTATAGCTTGAAATCAGGTAGTGTGATACCTCCAGATTTGTTCTTTTTGGTCATCTTGTTTTGGCTATGCGGGCTCTTTTTTGGTTCCATGTGAATTTTAGAATTTTTTTTTCTAATTATGTGAAGAATGATGGTGGTATTTGGATGGGGATTGCATTGAATTTGTAGACCATTTTTGGCACTACGATCAATTTCACAATATTGATTCTACCCATCCATGAGCATGGGATGTGTTTCCATTTGTCTGTGTCATTTATTGTTTCTTTCAGCAGTGTTTTACAGTTTTCCTCACAGAAGTATTTCAACTCCTTGGTTAGGTATATTCCTAAGTATTTTATTTTAGTTTTT